>PISX010005642.1:0-105574 GCA_004024625.1 Mellivora capensis | reverse complement strand
ATACACTAACAATGAAAATACAGAAAGGGAAATTAGAGAATCAATTCCATTTACTATAGCACCAAGAACCATAAGATACCTGGGAATAAACCTAACCAAAGAGGTAAAGGATCTGTACTCGAGGAACTACAGAACACTCATGAAAGAAATCGAAGAAGACGTAAAAAGATGGAAGACCATTCCATGTTCTTGGATCGGAGGAATAAACATTGTTAAAATGTCTATACTACCTAGAGCAATCTATACTTTCAATGCCATTCCCATCAAAATTCCACTGGTATTTTTCAAAGAGCTGGAGCAAATAATCCTAAAATTTGTATGGAATCAGAAGAGACCCTGAATCGCTAAGGAAATGTTGAAAAACAAAAATAAAACTGGTGGCATCTCATTACCTGATGTCAAGCTTTACTACAAAGCTGTGATCACCAAGACAGCATGGTACTGGCATCAAAACAGACACATAGACCAATGTAACAGAGTAGAGAGCCCAGACGCTCCCTGGTGGTCTAGTGGTTAGGATTCGGCGCTCTCAGAGTAGAGAGCCCAGATATGGACTCTCAACTCTATGGTCAAATAATTTTCGACAAAGCAGGAAAAAATATACAATGGAAAAAAAACAGTCTCTTCAATAAATGGTGCTGGGAAAATTGGACAGCTATATGTAGAAGAATGAAACTCAACCATTCTCTTACACCGTACACAAAGATAAACTCGAAATGGATAAAGGAGTTATGTTAGATCATCTTGGTGGATAGTCCCTTTAAGAATGATGTAGTGTCCTTCTGTATCTCTGACTACAGTCTTTAATTTAAAATCTAATTTATCTGATATGAGAATCGCTACCCTGGCCTTCTTTTGAGGCCCATTGGCATGAAAGATGTTTCTCCATCCCTTCACTTTCAATCTGGGTGTATACTTAGGTTAGAAATGGGTCTCCTATAGACAACATATGGATGGGTCCTGTCGTTTTATCCAATCTGCAACCCTGTGTCATTTTATGGGCGCATTTAGGCCATTTACATTGAGAGAGATTATTGATAGATATGTCTTATTGACATCGTGTTACCTTTGAAGTCTTTCTTTCTGTAGATTGTCTCTATATTTCTGTACAATGATATTCTTGGGGTTTTTCCTCTTTTATAGAACCCCCCCTTAATATTTGCTGCAATGTCGGTTTGGTGTTTGTAAACTCTTTTAAGCCTTGCCAGTCTTGGAAACTCTTTATTTCTCCGTCCATTTTGAATGTCAGTCTTGCTGGATAAAGTATTCTTGGCTGCATGTTCTTCTCATTTAGTGCCCTGAATATATCTTGCCAGCCCTTTCTGGCTTGCCAGGTTGCTGTGGACAGGTCTGACGTTATTCTGATGGGCTTTCCTCTGTACGTAAGGAGCTTCTTTGTCCTAGTTGCCTTCAAGAGGGTTTCTCTAGAATTATAATTCCTTATTCTTACTCTCAGGTGTCTCGAGGTGTTTCAAGAATCTAAAATCCTGGGGGGGCATTCTGCCTCTAGTACATGAATGCTGTTTCCATTTGCGATATTTGGAAAATTTTCATGAAGAATATGTTCGACAATATCTTCTAGACTTCTTTCTTTCTCCTCCCCTTCAGGTATTCCAATAATTCTCACGTTGGAATGTTTCATGGCATCATTTATTTCCCTGATTCTGTTTTCGTGGCTTCTAAGCTGTTTGTTCCAGGCTTCCTCCTGATCCTTTCTCTCTATCTGTTTGTCCTCCAGATCACTAATTCTATCTTCTGTCTCAGTTACCCTAGCTTTTAGAGAATTTAGATTAGATTGGAACTCATTGTGAGCCTTATGAACATCATCCTGGTCGCTTTCAGTTCTGCCCTAATATTGTGAACATCATCCCTGCTGGCTTTCAGTTCTGCCCTAATCAATTCCATTTGGTCATCCATGGCTTTCTCCAACCTCTCTATTGCCTGGATAATTGCTAGCCTGAATTCCCTTTCCAACATAATGTCTATGTCGGTAGCCATTAGCTCTGTTGCAGAGGGCCCATCCTCTGAATTTTCCTTCTGCTGGGCATTCCTCCTCCTAGTCATTTTGATGAAAGATGGCTGAATGGTTGTAGCTGGATGTATCAAACTTGGTGCAGTGAAGGTGCACCCTGGAATGCTTCTGAGCAATCAAGAGTCCTGACCAAAATAAAAGAAAAAAAAAAAGAAAGAGAGAAAGCATAAAAAAAGAGAGAGAGAGAAAGAGAGAGAGAGAGACAGGAAAAAGAAAGAAGGATAAAAGAGAAGGCTCAGCCCAAATGGGCCCCAAGGTAAGGTTTGTGAAGTATACAAACAAATACAGAGAAACAAAAAAGACTGATAAAAGTATATGACAAGAGAAGAAAAAAAAAAAGTACATATATATGTAGAAGCAAAACAAAGAAACAAACAAACAAAAAAAAGAACCTCGTCAAAAAGAACCCTAAGTATAAGATTTATATACTACCAGGACAAACACAAATATACAAAAATACTGGTAGGAGAAAAAGATGGGAGAGTGGTTGTAAATTCTCAGTGTGGGCGAGGAAGATTATTTTGATTCTTCCTGGATGTATCTTGATATCTTTTTTAAAGGATACAACTTTCCTAAGATAACATCGGTTTAAAAATTGGTTTACCTATAGGGGTAACATTGGTTGGGGAAAGAGGATTACCTTGAAGTTTAACTCTGTATGAATATTAGCAAATAAAAGTAAAGAAAAGAATGATCTAAACTAAACTAAAGTGAAATTTTTAAAAAAATTAAAAAATAGAAAAGCAAAAGAAAAACATGGGTATATGTATCAAAAAGTTCAGGTTAAAAGGTTATTATGGAATTTGATGTACTGGACATCTCACTGTGATGGTAAATAGGCTAAAAAAATCTTTATAAAATAAAAAAGATTAAAAAAATTAAAAAATGAACGAGAATAGTGGGAACGAATTAAAAATTAAACATTGTATCTATGAAGTAGTAGTGATTGTTGTCTTCTTGGCTGGTTGGCTTTCTGGGGGAGGGGCCTGCTGCGTGGGTTTTCAGGTGGTGTTTCCTGAGTTAAGTCCTCCCGCCCCCCTCCAGGGGGTGGGCTCTGAGGAAACCGGCCCTTCAGGCTTTTGTTCTCTGGAGGTTTTTATGTCTGTACGTTTGTTTTCTCTCCCCTTGGCAGCTCCCGATTGTTCTTGGAGGTTTAGAGGAAAGCAAACTGCACCCAGACCTCCCTCCCAGAGAGAAGCCCCAGTCCATTCCTCTCTGGGTGCTGCAGAGCAAGTTCCCAGCCGCGATCTCTGGGGACACCTGTGTGTCCTGCTTGTACTCAAAACCACAACAGTGGCAGCTGTCTGGGCAGCTCCAGACC
Organism: Mellivora capensis; assembly: GCA_004024625.1. Taxonomy (NCBI): domain Eukaryota; kingdom Metazoa; phylum Chordata; class Mammalia; order Carnivora; family Mustelidae; genus Mellivora; species Mellivora capensis. Next base: position 102,221 of record PISX010005642.1, on the reverse strand, counting down.
ACCAGAAAGGTTCCAAGCAGCGAATGCACACTGAGATTTTCCTGCTGGCCCGGGCTGGGAGCGCTCAGACTTTCTGGGTCCTAGAGCACCTGGCTGGCACCACCGCGCACCTCTCTCAGGGGAGGGGTTGGAGCGCGTCTCAGGCTCTGCTAGCGTGGCGCAGCGCACTCATGGGGACTGCAAAAAGGCTGTTTCTGCCCCTCGAGTGTCCCAGGCCCTGCCGCATGCCAAGCGCCCTTAGAAGGCCTCCTCATGGCTCAGGGACCAAGACCTGGTTTCTCCTCTGCACTCTCTCTGGCTCAGTGCCAGGGGTCTGTCCTCGGTGGGGGACTTAAGCCCCTGTCCCTAACCGTTCCAATTCCCACAATTTCCCCCTGCGATCCTTTTCTCTTTTTGAGTTTTTTCTATCAGACTTCAAGTTAATGCTGGTCCCCAGTCGTAGGGCACTCTCGTATTGGGGTATTACTTTCCAATGGGTATCCTCTGGTGGCTCCCTCCCCCTTTTGTTTATCTTCTGATACCAGTCAGATGTTCCCACTCCGCTTTGCCTGCCCACTGGCGTCTTCTGCCCCCGTCAAGATCCTGATGTGTAGAATTCTGATCTCAGGCTGATTTCATGGGTGATTGGAGTTCCTTGGTAGGTAATCAGCTCACTTTAGGGGACAGGTTGAACCAGCGCCTCCTCCTAGTTCTCCGCCATCTTGTCCCCCCCTAGATATGTACTTTTAACTTATTTATTTATTTGACAGAAAGAGAGAGAGCATGGGCAGGTAGATTGGCAGGCAGGAGGGAGGGAGAAGCAGACTCCCTTCTGAGCATAGAGCCTGCCAACAGACCTCCATACCAGAATCCCGGCATCATGACCTGAGCCAAAGGAAGATGCTTAACCAACTGAGTCACCCAGATACCTCTAGATATATATGTACTTTTTAAAATATGCTATTCTACCTGTGGATACTCTAAACCTGAAATGGTTCTTGGTTAATTCAAGTATATTTTTAATCATTAGTTTACAACTTCTAGGATGAAACAAGGCACATAGAACATTAAAACTCAATTTACTCCCTTCTTTGCTTTTATACTATAGTTCTCATGTGCTTAAATTGTGGATATATTTTAACTCTGTATGTTATTGTTATTATTGCACCAATATTTATTGAAATGCATCCATATCCTTGCACTCTGTACTGTTCCTTATTCTTTCCTACATTTCCATACTTTCACCAAAGATCATTACTATCATTCTGTTTGAAAATTCACATCATTTAGTGTTTGTTTAGTGTTTGCGGCACCTGGGTGGCTCAGTGGGTTAAGCCTCTGCCTTTGGCGAGGGTCCTGATCTCAGGGTCCTGGGATTGAGCCCTGCAGAGTCATGCAGAGCCCTGCATGAGACTCTCTGCTCAGCAGGGAGCCTGGTCACCCCCCCCCACCTGCCTTTCTGCCTACTTGTGATCTCTGTCAATAAATAAATAAATAAATAAAATTTTCTAAGAAATCATGCTCTATTAAAGATAGTTTCTTTCAATATTTGTATAAACAAATCATTATTTTGCTTCCAATTTTAATGTTTTTTTGGGGGGGCAGGGCTACAGAATTATAATTCAATGGGTATTTTCTCAGAACTGCAGAAAGTTTGTTTACTTTGTCTTTCCCATTAATTCTGTTTTCCATCAAAGCTGTCAGCCTTTTGGCTGATTTGTTGAAAATAGTGTGTCATTTTGACTTCTGATTTCTTTTAAAGTTTTCTCCTTGTCTTTGACTTTCAGCAATTCTGCTGTTATTTTCCTGGACATAGTTTTCTTTGCATTTTTATGCTTGTGGTTTATAGCATTTTTTAAATCTGTGTCTTGATGTATCTGATCACTATTAATATTTTTGTCCTTTAGCATTTAGAATATTGTTTCTAATTCTCTTTCTCTCTCCCTCCCCCCCTTTCTCTCTCCTTACCTTTCCATTGCTCATGATGCATAACTCTCAAATTTCCCATAAGATGTCTTCATTGTGTGCCATATATCATACGCTAACTTTGGATATTTTTCGCTATTTTTTCAAATGCTTCAGTCATCTTTTTTTTTTTTTCTGATCTAGCATTCAGTTTACTTATCACCTTTGTAGCTATGACTAAACTGTTGTGAAGCCTATTTATAAAATTCTCAATCTGCTAAGGTATTTCTTATTACAATTATGATCATTAGATTATCTACGTATAGTTTAATTTATCTTGTGCTCTAGTCCATGTACATATTAAATACGCATGAAATCTTCAGTTACTTGTGAATTTGTCTTTATTTTCTGCTTTTGTCTTCTGACTTGGGTTTATAAATCATGGGTTTATTTTTCCCTGCAGTATTTGGTAAATTTTTAATAGATGCCACATCATGTATGAAAGACTATGGAAAATTTGAGATCTACATGGCATTGTTTCTCCAAAGAGGATTTCCTGTTGCTTCAGACCAACAAACACATACAGTATATATAAGATATTTATATATGTGTATATTTATATACAGAATATATAACCCATTTATATTTATACTTTAAATTATATTGTTCATCCTTCCATATCAGGCCATCTGGATTTTTTAAATTTTTATTGCAATAAATACAAATTTACATGTTGTAAATATAGCACAGGAAATTTTATTTATTTTTTTTTAAGATTTTACTTATTTATTTGACAGACAGAGATCACAAGTAGGCAGAGAGGCAGGCAGAGAGAGAGGGAGAAGCAGGATCCTCGCTGAGCAGAGAGCCCGATGTGGGGCTCGATCCCAGGACCCTGGGGTCATGACCTGATCCGAAGGCAGAGGCTTTAACCCACTGAGCACCCAGGCGCCCCAAGCACAGGGAATTTTAGAGTATACTTTACCTACTTTCCCCAATGATAGCATCTTATAAAACAAGTATCTGAACAAGTACATTAACAAAACCACAAAATCACTATTATTACAGTGCTGATAACTCAACTATGATCCAGACCATTCATGGATACAACTCCTTCTTCTTAATGGGTGAATTTTATATTATTTTATAATTCTACCATAATTTAATTAACCAGTGTTATGATAGTCATGTTACTTTTTGTTGTTTTTCCTATTACAAGGGTCAGTGAAATTTATCTATATGGAATATATATTTGTGAATTTATGTCAGATTACTTGTATCATTCATAGAAAAGAATTGTTTATTAAATTGTAAATTTAAAGGATTGTTTATAAAAATGTTATAGATTTGGGGCGCCTGGGTGGCTCAGTGGGTTAAAGCCTCTGCCTTCGGCTCAGGTCATGATCCCGGGATCCTGGGATTGAGCCCCACATCTGGCTCTCTGCTCAGCAGGAAGCCTGCTCCCTCCTCTCTCTCTGCCTGCCTCTCTGCCTATTTGTGATCTCTGTCAAATAAATAAATAGAATCTTTTTAAAAAATGTTATTGTATTGTAGTAATCAAAATCTTTCCAAAATATCTTAGTATCAAACTTCACCAATTTAAGTTAAATAACTATTTATTGATGTGTTACCTTGCATTTTATTGAGTAATTAATCTTAAATATTGTTTCATGGTATTTGTGTACTCTGTGAACTGTCTGCTTATACTTTTTCCTATTTTTTCTAATGGTGTATTAATCTTAAAAGCACTGTATGTACTCATGAACTTAGCACTTTTTCCATGTGAACTGGAAGTATCTTATCACTTTATAATTCACGTTTTGCAGTATCTTACCTACTTTCTATGAAGATTATATTTTATGTAGTCAGATCTCTTAATCTTGTTCTTTATAGCTTCTGAATTCAAGTCTTTTTCCTATCCAACAGAGTTGTAAATTTATCTCCATTTGTGCTCCACACTTATTTTAATAAATTCATTCCTGATTATTTTACATTTTTTCTAGTAAAATGGGATTTTTCTCCTTTTTCAACTTTTATACAGCTTTAAAAATTACTAGAAGTCAATGGTGTTTTTACTTAAATGCTGCATTTTAAATGTTTCTCATTGATTTCTTTATATTTTTTAGATATTCAATCTTATCATGTGAAAATAATGATAATTTTGCTTTTTACTGTGTAATATTTGTATCATATTTACTTTTCATATCAAAATATCTTGACAAGTACACCCAGAAAAATGTTAAATGATAAAGATCAGCATAGATATCCTTGTGCTGTCCTACACTTTGATGGAAAAAGATTAGTAATTCTCCATTTAGAATGCAGCTGACATTTGATTATTTATATATCTATATCCCTATAATATATCTATGTATATCCATGTACTAAATAAGAATCCATCTGTTCTTGTTTCATTAAATGAAAGTCAGCATTGATTCCCAATTAAACATCAGACGACATTTATGATTTATGGAGTTCATTCATTTTTTTTCTTTTTTTATTTATTGTTAAGGTGAATTATATACATACATTTCTAATAAAAACCTTTGAATTATAGAATTTTATACATAAAATCATTGAATTCAAATTGCCAAATGTTTGGTAAGTGTTATGTGTTGTTTTTTAGTAAACTGAGTCTATGGTGTCTGATTTTATGTTTTGATTGTGTTACTTTTTAGAAATTTTGGTATTTATAGAAAAGCTTGAATCCAAAATTTAATTAGAATCTTTTCCAATGTTTTTGTGCTCTGGAATATTTTCAGTAGCATCAGAATTATTTCTCTATTAAAATTTGAGAAAATTTACCTGGAAAATCCACAAGCTTGAACTATTTTTCTGGTAGTTTTTTTTTTTTTTTAATTTATTTATTTGTCAGAGAGAGAGGGAGAGAGAGAGAGCAAGCACAGGCAGACAGAGTGGCAGGCAGAGGCAGAGGGAGAAGCAGGCTCCCTGCAGAGCAAGGAGCCGGATGTGGGACTCGATCCCAGGGCACTGGGATCATGACCTGAGCCAAAGGCAGCCGCTTAACCAACTGAGCCACCCAGGTGTCCCTCTGGTAGTTTTTTACGTTTTTTTCTCACATTTCCACAGTTACTATTCCAGGTTTTCTCTATCTTCTTCTCTATCTTCTCATTTTTATTTAAATTTATTTATATTCTCACTTTTATTACATCAACAGATCTATGTTTTTACATGAGATTGTAGAGGCAATTCACTTTTTTAAAAAAATTTATTTATTTGACAGACAGAGATCACAAGTAGGCAGAGAGGCAGGCAGAGAGAGAGAGGAGGAAGCAGGCTCTCTGCAGAGCAGAGAGCCCGATTTGGGGCTTGATCCCAGGACCCTGGGATCATGACCTGAGCCGAAAGCAGGGGCTTTAACCCAAAGAGCCACCCAGGCGCCCCAAGGCAATTCACTTTTAATGTATAATTTAAACTCTGGCATACTTCCTGAATTTTCAACTGTACAATTTCCTTTATAAAATCAATGGCTCCCTTTGAATGTCTAATACACTTGAAAGACTTAATACATTCATGACCAAGCTCTTGGTGTTTCTCAAACTAGTTTACTTCAGTGGCTAATATGTTAATAACCTTTGCAGAGATGTAAGTGTTGTATAAAATCTAAAGATGTAGTTATAGAATCTAAGTATCCTTGTACATGAACTCTGTATATCACAATATGAAGTTCACAATCTGGGGGTTGGGGCTGTTTTACACCTACTTTTATGAGAAATAAATTTGTCTTTATCATTCAATGCTTTTGTCACTTTCTGTGGGTTTTTGAAAAACATAGGAAAAATCTCTTCACTTTTTACTTAATTTTTTATTAGGTGTCACTTTTGACCTAATTTTTAATTTTTTTTTTAAATTTCACTCTATTGTCAATAAAAAAGAAAAAAAAATTAAATCCTTGTTTACATTATCAGATCAAAATATTTCACTCTTTCAGACCATTTTAATAAGAAACTAAACTCGTTTAGACCATGTTTCAACAAACTTGATTTATATTTCTTGCCGATATACTTTTTTTGGAAATCTTTCCTCTAATTAGCTTCAGAATTTATTAAATCTTCTTACTTCCTGTGGAATTCCTTTCCTTCCTATGGTTCTTTTAATTAGTCTATTTATATCACTATGTTATACTGAGGTTTGAGTGACATGCTCAGCAACAGAAGAGAAAAAAGAAAATAACAAACTTGTGGGAATTACCAAGGAGATTAATAGCACCTTTCAGCATTTCCATGACTATATCCATAGAGTCACAAACCAGGCCAGACCAAAAATGGAGGTGAACATCTTACTAAGTAATTTCTGGGGTGTACCGACTGGGGAGGGCTAGTGCAATGGGAGGCAAAAGAATTCACCCAAGGCAGAACAAAAAAGAAATGTATTGAATACACTCCAAAGGAACAGCAGGCAGGACAGCAGCAGAGATGAGACTGTCTGCCATGATGAGGTGGTGGTGAGGGGTCACAGTAATAGGGCAGAGTGAAGGAATATGGGGATGCATGGAATTTCCTTCTTTTGATAATTGCGCCTGCTTGTAAGTAGCCCATAAGTTGTAAGTAGCCCATTGTTTAGGGAATGTATTACAGTTTTCCATTAAAACAAACCAAAGGGGTACCTGTGGCTCAGTGTGTTAAAGCCTCTGCCTTCGGCTCACGTTATGATCCCAGAGTCCTAGGATCGAGACATTTCCCCCTCTCTCTGCCTGCCTCTCTGCCTACTTGTGATCTCTGTCTGTGAAATAAATAAATAAAAATCTTAAAAAAAAAAAAGAACCAAAAGTATGTATATGCATGTTTGTGTGTGTGTGTGAATGTGTGTATCCACATATGTGTATATATCCATTTATATATGAATTCCCTTAAATCTTAACACAATGTTTTTTAAAAGATTTATTTCTTTATTTTAAAAAGAGAGAGAGCATGAATGGGAAGGGCAGAGAGAGAGGAAAATGATCTCAAGCCGACTCTGCCCTGAGCACAGAGCCCAATGAAAGGTGTGTTCTCACAACCCTGAGATCACTAAGAGTGGATGCTTGACTTACTGTGCCACTCAGGAGCCCCAATTTTAGCAAATTTTTTTAAATAATTTTTTTTAATTTATTTATTTGTCAGAGAGAGAGGGAGAGCGCGAGCGAGCACAGGCAGACAGAGTGGCAGGCAGAGGCAGAGGGAGAAGCAGGCTCCCTGCCGAGCAAGGAGCCCGATGTGGGACTCGATCCCAGGACGCTGGGATCATGACCTGAGCCGAAGGCAGCGGCTTAACCAACTGAGCCACCCAGGTGTCCCAGCAAATTTTTTTAATTTAAATTTTAGTTTACTTAAATTTTTGCTAAAATTCCCAAACATACTACATATTTAGATTAATGAAGGCACTTTATAGTTTTATAAAACTATTTCCCAAACCATCCTAGAAGATAGGTCTTTTATTTGGAGAAACTTAGACTGAAAATAAATTACCCAAGGTCAAAGGGTAAGGATGAAATAGAGGAAATTAAACTCAGTTCTTATTACTCCCAGACATTTCCTCTCCAGTATCCTAACTTCGTGTGCAGACTTTGGGTAAGGCAAAGTTTCACATTGCTTCTCCAGAAGAATTAACTTCAATGAGATCAATCTCTGACCTCTCTGACCTCAGCATCATCATCTTGTAATAAGGATAATTCTAGTATATCCCAGATGATTGTTCTGGGTATTAATTGATTTAAGATATATACAATATTTAGACTTTTGCTCCATAATAAACCTGTAAATGTTAAGAAATTCTATCATTATTGTTAATATCATTTAATAACAGCAAGTAGCTCCAGTGCAATGCTGGTATATATTGAACAACTGACACTCCAGAAGAAATAGAAAAGCCCTCATTTTCTCATTTCCATTATTTCCCCCCAGCCCCCACCCCCACATACAGGTGCACTGATTTAAAGCTGCCAGAGCAACATCACCAACTGTAGAGTTGGGAAGACGTCCATGTAATATGTATGATATGATTCCAGCATACCACTGTTTGGCAACATTATTTATTTAAGCAATGAAATTAGGTTTGTTGTAAAATATACTGTGATAACTTACTTAATGTGGAGTTTAAATGTGAGGAGGAAAACATCAGAGAATTTGCAAAAGCTTTGTAGTATAAAAACAGGTAAATTTGTGTTTCTTGCTGGGAGAATGAGGGGAGAAGAAAGTAACAAAAAAGAAGGGTTAGAAAATCAGGAGACTAACAAGTGAAGAGTCAGTGGATGGGAGACAGGAATTAACCTAAGAGTAAATGTTTGGTTGGCAAAGGACTTTTAAAAGAAAGATTGTCTAATGTTTACTCTAAGCTTTTTTTTTTTAGTGTTTTTTTGATTTTGTGCAAAATATTTAAATTCTTTATAATTCATTCCAGTTAACCTCATGATTTACAGCTCTCAGAATCATTTGCTAGGTACCCTTTAACATACAGAATAAAGCTTTCCTGAAACTCTAAGACATGTGCTGTAATGTGTCATAGGTAATGGTGATTATAAACTTTCTATAGTAATAAAATTTTTAAAACGTTTTTACAAATATTCAAAAATTTACAACTGTTCACATTATATTTGGACACCATTTGTATGGCTTCTTTTGTGGGCTTCCCAGATGTAAGCTACTGTTATTTTGGTAGTTTTTCAATTTATTGGTCAGATTCCACCATCAGAGAACAGCGAGTCCTCTAGTGGCTTCCTTCAAATTTTCCCACTGGCTTCTGTTATTACTTTAGGCTGAATGTATTTATCATCAATAAAATTATTTGCCTGAATTTTAAAAACATTTAACATTCCATTTTCATTCCACTTAATTTGCATCTCTGCAAATTTATTATAATATTGTCTTATTAAGTAGGAAGATATATCCAATTATTATTGTTTTAATTAGTAATATTTGAAGTGTTAGGTATTCCTACATAAAACAATGAATTATACTAATATTCTTACTTTTCCCCTACTTTATTTTATTTATTGTTTTGTTTTTAGTTTTTTGTATTTTTTTTTTATATCAGTTGACTTAGTTTCTTTGGGCAAAATAAAACCATAATATTTATCTCTAAAATTAAATAATTATTGAATATAATTTTCATATAAATCCATGCATTCAAGGAAACCAACATGAAGGACATTGGGAGAAGGAGAGAAGAAATGAGTTGGCAGAAATCAGAAGGGGAAAGGAACCATGAGAGACTGTGGACTCTGAGAAATAAAATGTGGGTTTTGAAGGGGTGGGGGGCGGGGGGATGGGTAAGCCTGGTGGTGGGTATTAAGGAGGGCATTTGGGGTTCCTGGGTGGCTCAGTGGGTTAAGCCTCTGCCTTCGGCTCAGGTCATGATCTCAGGGTCCTGGGATCGAGTCCCACATCGGGCTCTCTGCTCAGCGGGGAGCCTCCTTCCCTCTCTCTGTCTCTCTCTGCCTGCCTCTCTGCCTACTTGTGATCTCTGTCAAATAAATAAATAAAATCTTAAAAAAAAAAAAAAAGAAGGAGAGCATGTATTGCACGGAGCACTGGGTGTGGTGCATAAATAATGAATCTTGGAACACTGAAAAAATAAAAATAAAATAAAAAAAAAACCACTTGTATATTTTCAAAAAAATTGCAAGATAATTTTGATGTTACATGACTTCACAAAATGTGAAATGTTTCTTATCAAAATTTTACTCATCCTCAGAAGTGTATCACATGTTCAAGGGACTATTCCTCAGAATTCAGATGAATGGGACCTCCTCAGAACTCTGAATTTTAGCTCTACAGGGTCTTGCTGGGGATGACTTAACAAAATATCAGAGACTGGATGGCTTAAACAACAGATGTATATCTGCGCACAGTTCTGGAGGCTAGAAATCCAAGATCAAGGTGCTGAAAGGATGAATTTCTCCTGAGGCCTCTTTCCTTGTTTTACATATGGCCACCTTCTTGCTGTGTCCTCACATGACCTTTCTTCTGTTCATGAACATCCCTGGTATCTCTTCCTCTACTTATAATGACACCAGTCATAAAATTAGGGCCCCTTACAAACTCATTTAACTCATTTAACCCCCTCATTAAAGGCCCTATCTCCATAGGCTTCCACCAGTGAATTTTGGGGAACATAGTTCAATCCATCATAGGGACACTCATCTATGTTTATAGATTTCAGCTATCTGAAACTCCTCTTTTTGTCCTCTAGGTGTGGACCTGAGTCTTTCTAGTATCTAGTTAACACCTCCAAACCTCATCAAGTCTTTGTTAAATTATCGTTGAATAACTAGTGTGGATTCCAACTCCTAAGTGACCTTGACACATACAGCACCCAACTAATATTGGTCTCCACAGTTTGGCTTGTCTTGGCCAGTATGATGGTGGCTCAGCTGACAAAGATGTAATTGTGCTTATCTCTTAAGCTTCAGACAATTACTATAATTACTATAAAAATTTAGAACTTTCCTTATGTAGCTGCTACATCTCAAGACTGCTTTTTAAAATAAAGACTGTGGAGCCCAGTCACTATAACCCAAAGCGGAACTGGCCAGATGAAACCAACACAGATCTAGGAGAATAAGTCATTGTTATTGACTGACAATAGGGGTGGTGGTTGCTTAACATCATTTGAAAGCAGTCTGTTGGTGTAATACTTTTCTACATGTTCTTCCTTAATGTTTCTATTGAGTAGTTCCTTTCCACAATAATTAACATATTCACCCCAACAATACAACAAAACTTAAATCAGAGCCTGAGATAATGATTGATAGATTAATCAGAATGCCATTCATTAATAAGCACTCAGTCGTGAGTTAGCCATCAACATTATTATTATTATTATTGATCTCTATTACATTTTAAACAAGCAGATTATTGAGTTCTATCTACACTTTCAAAAATCTCTGAAGTTGGCCCAGAAATTCACATTTTAACCCACTGAGCCACCCAGGCGCCCCTCCAGAAATTCACATTTTAATAAGCTTCATAGTTAATTCCAAATGATCCTTATAGTTGATCTTCTTTCTGTGAATAATTTCTGATGCTCACATTCCATTTTCATAAGTCTTTTTATTCATTTTTCTATTGTCTAAAAGCATTTGCTACTTAAAAATTGATGATATTTTTCAGGTTGATATAGATCTTTCCTATTAATATATACCTTATTAGCCAGTTTTTTTTTATTTTGGGGGTACAAGAGTTATATATTTATCATTTTTTCATGTAATGACTATCCCTAGTGGGTTTTCAGTAAATATTTGCAGAAAGACACAGATGAAGAGAAGGAAGTAAAAGATAGGAATGGAGAAATAGGTGATTTAGAGCTGGCTTTAGGGACAAAGGTGGGGGTTGTCCTGACTTGAAAGAGTCTTAAAAGGTAATAGTTCAAGGTAATCTTGCAAACTTGGTGAATTTGTCTAAAGCTACACTGACCTAATTAACATTGACAACCAGGGCTCTGACAAATATGTCATTCATTTCTACTGCCTACACTTAGAAAACATGGCATCTGGGCACCTGGGTGGCTCAGTCAGTTGCACGTCTGCCTTTGGCTCAGGTCATGTTCTTAGGGTCCTGGAAAGGAATCCTGCCTCAAGCTCCCTGTTCAGTGGGGAGTCTGCTTTTCTCTCTCCCTTTCCTTACCCTCCCGTTCCTGTTCTCTCTCTCTCTCTCTCAAATAAATAAATGAAATCTTAAAAAAAAAAAAAGAAAAGAAAAAAAATAGGAAATCAACTGCCCAAGTGAACAGGTGGAAACTGTCAAGCACTTCAAAGACAGCATATTATTTAACACTATTTCTTTTTTTTTTCTAGAAATATTTTGGTTAGACTGTATCTCATGTCTACTCTCAGAATTTTGGATTATGATTCTACCTGAAATCTGAATTTATATATAGGGAGCGTATATGTGTGCACATATATTTTTTTAAAGACTGAACATCATTTATACTTCATTATTCACTGAATTCCCAAAAATCTGTTAAATCTTTCTACACTCTTGCTCCTGGACTCATACCTGGATTAATAGTATTATATCTCTCAACATTTACACAATGTCTTACTGTGCTTTGCCATCATAAGGCAGCTGTGAAACATTATTCAGTGTGTAAAGACATTATTAAGTCACATTTCAGTTGTATGAAGGTGGAAGTAGTGCAAGCAGAGGGCTTGACCTAAGACTTTAACATACAGCCTTCTTCCTTTCTGATAAATAAGCTTAAACCTAAAGAGATTAATTCAACCTATTCCACAGTGGCCTACAGGCTTGAAAGTGTACAGAAGATGCCAAAGGCTTCACAATCAGATAAAAACACGCTCTTGTTATTTTCTATAGTGGAACAATAGAGTGGCAATGCTATTTGTAAGGAAATCCCTGACCTACTTGAATGCTTACATTTTTATCCCACTGAGAGCATTATTCAACCTAGAGAAATGGATAACAGAGGCCAGCAGGAAGTTATTTCATTTTACAGCTTTATATCACATAACAGACTTTGAAGGTTTAAAAAATTAGGAAAGCTTCATTAGAATAGCATAATTAATCCCACAATAGAAATACTAAGAAGAGATACAGGAAATCAGAGGACTTATAACACAAAAAGAAAAATATGCCAAGTATAGGGGACACTGAAGGAATCATGGTCAAGAAATGTGGTTAGGAACTTAATTGACTGGACTGATTTCACTCAGTGGGAATTAGAGGAAAAGAAGCTACGACCATAAAGGAGATATCTTAGTTTCATTCAGTTTGGCTGTTATAATAATATACCATAGAATGGGTGGTTTACAGACAATAGAAATTTATTTCTTGTAGTTCTGGAGGCTGGAATCTCAAACTGGGGTGCCAGCATGATGATTTCTGGTGAGGCCCCTCTTCTGAGCTGCAGATGATCAGCGTCTCCTTGTTTCCTTCCAAGGTGGAGAACAGAGACAGGAAGAAAACTCTTTTGTGGCTCTTACAAGGGATAGTGTCCCTTGTAAGCGCCATTGGTGAGGGCTCCATCTTTCTGACCTCATTTAATCCCAATTATTTCCAAAGGCCACATGTCCTAATATCACATTGGGGATAGGATTTCAACTTAAATGAATTTTGGAAAGACACATTGAATCTATAACAGAGAACAATAAACATAGGATGCCAATAAGAAACAAAAACTAATTAAATTATCACAAAAGACAGCTTGAATATTTTAAATTGAAACAGTTATTTCATTTTATAAATACATACCTGCCTTCAATTTTTATTACAGGGCAATTCACTCTATTTAGTTCTTGTCAACTTAAGAAGCTTTCTTTTTTTTTTTTGTTTCCTTTTTTTCTTCTCTTTTCTCTCTTTTTTTTAATATTTGAGAGTTGTTTTGTCTAATAATGAAATTTACAGTGCAATTTTCTTATCACATGACAATAAAAGCTGCATTGCTTTTAACACCAAAAAGCTGAAATGACAACTTCCTTTCTATACGTGTTTAATTATATGTTAGAATTATACATTAGAGATCAATGTTCTTTCAAACATAATTTTAAAACATATAAAACAACAATGCCATCCTAATTTTTGTTAAAAGTATATATTTATAATCATGTTTTTCCCTGCTTCAGGGCAAATACTTTATTTAACCTCATCTATTATTGTGGCAATTACTAATTTTTCACCAGGTAAGACCTTATAAAGCTTCACTAAGCTCAGGCTGTTTCTACCTGTGAATGAGTTAATTGCTAATTTGATCTCTTCTAAAGGAAATGAAGCATCCACACCCAATCAATCTTCTGAAGTAAGCATGGGATGAATGCCTTTTTTCAGAAATCAAGAGAGCATATCCTCCTCCAGTATTTCTGATGAAGGATGTAAGACTCTATAATAGAATTGGAATGCTCGGTTAATTACCATTGCTTGCATAAGTGAGTGCCCTCATATGTCTGCTTAGTAGGACAAAGCTATTTCAGTGAGTTTGCAGATAATGTTCAAGAGTTTATGTATGTTTCCTAATAGAATTTGCATTAGTTATAATGATCTTTTTCTAGGTTATTGATATAATAATAGTAATAGCAAGTATCTATTAAATACTTCAAGCTGGACTTCTTATACGCTCTCACACTTTTATATGTTTACTACTCAATCAATAACCCTTTCTCAATCAAGAAGGAAAGCTAAGTTTTATACGTAATAATGAATAGTTACTCTGTGGACAAAGTCACAAAGGACAGAGCTTAGAAATGACACCACGCTGTCTAAATCCAAAATTCATTCCCTGAGCACTTCAAATCATTTATCATAATACCTGTCCTCTATTCCAAAACTATAATACTTGTTCCCTTAGTCCAAAGATTTGAAAATGTGCATAATAAGCTTTTTTTCCCCATTTTATTTCTTTTCAGTATTCCATAATTCATTGTTTATGCACCACACCCAGTGCTTCATGCAATACGTGCCCTCCAAAATACCCACCACCAGGCTCATCCAACCCCCCCACATCCTTCCAAAACCCTCTGTTTGTTTCTCAGAGTCCACAGTATCTCATGGTTCATCTCCCCCTCCGATTTACCCTATCTCACTTCTCCTCTCCATCTTCCAGTGTCCTCCGTGTTATTCCTTATGATCCACATGTAAGTGAAACCATATGATACTTGACTCTCTCTGCTTAACTTATTTCACTCAGCATAATCTCTTCCAGTCCCATCCATGTTGATACAAGAGTTGGGTAGTCATCCTTTCTGATGGAGGCATAATACTCCATAGTGTATATGGACCACATCTTCCTTATCCATTCATCCGTTGAAGGGCATCTTGGTTCTTTCCACAGTTTGGCGACCATGGTCATTGCATTGAACATTGGGGTACAGATGGTCCTTCTTTTCACTACATCAGTATCTTTGGGGTAAATAGCCAGTAGTGCAATTACAGGCTTTTTTTAGAACATGGTTTGAAGCAAAAATTTCTAACAATTTATTTTTCTCCTACTTACACAAATCATTGTATTTTTGTGGATTGGCTGGAAATAAAGGATGCATCTAGAAGATTATTTAGAAGATTATTGAATTAGACAGGTCTCTTACAACAAAATAAAATATACTTCTTTTGTTAATAGATTTCTGAACTTCAGTTAAAGAAAAGTAAGGATCATCCTAGAAATATAAATAATCATAGACATTTATAGAGAGCTAAGCGATTATTATACATCTTTTTATTAGAATTTAAAACTAACCTATAAAATATAATGTACACATTAGGGAAAAATGTTGACTTTAATTTATTCTAACAGCATTTTCCCACACTAAAAAGCTTTTCTTTTCCCAGACATTTACATTTCCAGATTTTTTTTTTATTTTTTTATTTTTTTTAAAAGATTTTATTTATTTGACAGAGAGAGACACAGTGAGAGAGGGAACACAAGCAGGGGGAGTGGAAGAGGGAGAAGCAGGCTTCCTGCTGAGCAGAGAGCCCGATGCGGGGCTTGATCCCAGGACCCTGTGATCATGACCTGAGCTGAAGGCAGACGCTTAACGACTGAGACACCCAGGCGCCCCAACACTTCCAGATATTTAGAGGCTTGTCTATAAGCAAGAAAATAGGAAGCAATAAACAAGGCACAAGCTTTTTGTTTTATATTTTCCACAATTGCTGTAAAGATATTTTGCACATTTATTAGAGTCCCAAAAATAATCCCTGCACTAAATTTAAATTTTCCAAATAATGCTTGGTAAAACACTACATGCATACTTTTTATCTTAATGAGTAAGAACTTGCTCTAGGACACAGAACAGAGAAAGAATGTATTCCGTAACCTCAAGGAATATTTAGTCTAATCAAAGACAACTTAAAAGACAACACCCCTAATCCAGTGCTTTGAGACATATATAAATAATCGAGCTACAAATCAGAAAAAATAATTTTCATCAAATTTGGTCTATTGATTTTTAAAGTTGAGAAGTATATACCAGTTCTCCTATTCTTATCAATAGTGTCCAAGATTTTTTTATTGGTGAATCATTGTAGGAATGATTGATTGTTTTTTCACATGGTTGAACTCAGTGTCCAGTCTCCTATTCCCTGGGGATTCAGCTGATACCATGGGTCCCCACTAATCACCTTGTTAGCATTAATTATCAGGTGTAGCCCCAGAGCCTATCAAGAAAAATAAAGACATTCTTATCATTCAGGAAGTGCCAAGGGTTTAAGATTATCTCCCCTAAGCAGTGGACAAAGACCAGACCACTCTTTTGGCAAGGCCAAATTCTTTGCTACACATAGAAGGAGTGATTATATCAAATCCTGCTGAAAGTTCACATAACTATGAAATAAAATAACATTTTTATATGCTGATAATAGCGATCTACTAGGGAGTAAATTTTGACAATGTATAAGGGGAAAGGGAGAATTTCTGGAGCAAAGGTTTTAAGTATATATGATCAGATGATATCTAACCCAAAGGCAGAAAGATTGGCTATAGATAGTGATAAGCAGTACGATGATTCACCATATTAAGGTAGTTAAGGGGAAAGGACCAGTAGATGACTGCAGATACTAAAAGATGAATGAAGTTGTAGAAGTCTATAGAAATTATTTTCTGAACCCTACAATATTTCATGGAAATATGAAGCAAAGTCATTAGATATTAGATAAGGATGAAGAGGGGAAAGGAGATATTGAAAATATAAAAGGAAGAAAAAGAAAGTCTGGAAAAGAATCAGGCATATTGGCAAACTGATGGATTAGAAAGAGTACAGTATGATTTCCTTCCACAATAAGGGTTCACAGAAGATAGTCTTCGTTAATTTAAATGCTTCTATTCATTGTGGTTTTTTAAGGTTTTCCTCCACCTAAATTCAGGTGAGGGTTAGGTAGAGAGTGGAATTTATTAAGACTATGGTTTTGCCAATTACACAAGTGTTTCATCATCTGGCTGCCTCTTTCTCCCCCACCCCAGATTTATCATTTATATTTTAAGCACTTACTTTGCATCCAGGGAGGTGGACTCCTATAGGTAGCATTACCAGGACCTTCTGCAGATGACTGAAAATTGGGGCTGTAGGGGTCAAGGGAAGGCCACCTTGAAATATGCCACTTTTGCATAGAGATTATTTTTTTTAAAGATTTTATTTATTTTTTTGACAGAGAGAGATCACAGGTAGGCAGAGAGGCAGGCAGAGAGAGGGGAGGAAGCAGGCTCCCTGCTGAGCAGAGAGCCCTATGTGGGGCTTGATCCCAGGACCCTGGGATCATGACCTGAGCCGAAGGCAGCAGCTTAAACTGACTGAGCCATCCAGGTGCCCCTGCATAAAGATTATTTTGAGCTGAAAATAATTAAATACCAAAGGACCCAGGATGAATTTTGACCTTCCCACTTATAGCTAAAAAAGAATTTAGATAGAGGACCTGCTCCAGGAAGACAGTTACCATCACAGATAACTACATTATAATATGAACTAGGAGTGGTATACAGGAAGGAATTTACCCCAGTCTGTTTGTTAAAATTCCTCTCTATGTCCTATTGTCTCAGTATGGCATGACAAACTTTTTCTTTATTTTTTTTTTTTACTAAACATTTATTCTTCCCATCTCCCTATGAATTGTCTTACACCTATTAATGTCCCAGATCCCTTCTCCTTAGCTCAGGATGGCATATAAGCCTCCATTGCCTGACCGTTGGGAAGCCTCTTGTATCTTTATGGGGGAGAAAGAAATTAGCTATATAATTAAATTTATTTTTTTCTGTTAATTTGTCTCATATCCATTTAACTCTTAGTCCAGCTAGAAGAGATTTAAAGGCCATATAAAATTTTTTCCTCCCCAGCAAGCTTCACACAATGGAAAAATCTGGTGTGGAGGGTTGGAGAGAAAAAAAGTTAAAGCTATTTATTTTCATGTCCTGTTTGCTCTGGAAGTTCCTTCTTGGAAGTAATAGATTTTGAATTTGAAAAGGATTTTTGAGAGGAGAGCTTATATTTCATTATTTTAAAAATGAGATAATTAAGGCCCAAATTGGTTTGCTTCTTAATTTTTAGATTTTATTGATTCCTTTATTTAACAGATTTCTCTAAACCAGGCAAATGACAGAACCAGGACTAGAATTGTGTTTTCTGATTCTTGATTCAAAGGGGTGTGTGTGTGTGTATTTGTGTATAAGGCTGATCTGTTTCCTCACTAAAGGACAGAGATATGTTACATTAGTTGTAATTTTAGAATAATCCAATATTGGGGCACCTGGATGGCTCAGTGGGTTAAAGCCTCTGCTTTCAGCTCAGATCATGATCCCAGGGTCCTGGGATCGAGCCCCACATCGGGCTCTCTGCTCCACGCAGAGCCTGCTTCCTCCTCTCTCTCTCTGTCTGCCTCTCTTGCCTACTTGTAATCTCTGTCTGTCAAATAAATAAATAAAAATAAAAATAAAAATAAATAGAATAATCCAATATTCATAACAAGATACCTTCAATTTTTTAAAAAAAGAGCTGTTCAGGGTTAACTCAGTTTATTTTTGGCCCTTTTAAACAATAGATTCACTCTCAATATTTTCACAGTAATGGTTTATTTATTTGAGAGAGAGAGAGAGAGAGCACAAGCATGGGGGGAGGAATAGAGGGAGATGCCAACACCCCACCAAGTAGGGATCCCCATATGGGACTCCTGAGCTGAAGGCAGATGCTTAAATGACTGAGCCCCCAGGTGCCCCTCCCCAAGTGCCAGAATCTTGATTTCAGCTCAGGTTATGATCTGGGAATAGTGAGACCAAGCCCCATGTCAAGCTCCATGCTCAGCATGGAGTCTGCTTAAGATTCTCTCTCCCTCTGCTTTTGCCCCTCCCCATAATTGTTCTCTCTTTCTCTCTCAAAATAAATAAGCAAAATCTTTAAAAAATAAAATAATAAAATAATAATAATAATAAACCTTTGGGACTGGGCTACATTCACGGCTTACTTTCATTGGATGTTTATTTTTCTTTCTCCTCAGGTTTCAGGAGAACAATTGAATTTTATGTATAGATTGGATTTTATGTCTAGATTATTTACCTCAGGAAAAAAAAAAGAGCATATTCAAGAGGCCAAAGAAATAAATATTGTCTGATGAAACCTTACTACCAACTGCTCATTCAATGTTCATATGATATCTTATGAAAATAAAAGTGATTTTATAAGCTAGTTTATATATTGCTGTATTGCTTCTATCCATTGCTGACAAACTATGCAAAGGACTGAAATCAATCACATTAGCAAAAGACAAAATGTAAATGAACCTAATTTGAAACTAGGAGAAACAAAATTGTAGAAAGCTAATTGCTTTGTTTATTTAGGGGGATTGGAATAGTACTTCTTGCTCAAAGGCACACCATAACTTGAAACTTTTATATATATATATATATATTTTTTTTTAAATCTGTACACTAGAATTTTAATACAAGGGGTAGAATGATTTGGGTGCTTTTAAGGGCATTCTGGCTTGCTAACTAAACATCGAGGATTCACAATGTGGATATTTCCCTGGTGAATTCATAACAGTTCAGGGTTTGAATTGCAATTTTTCAGGGACTGTGTTGGTTATCTTTGCATTTATTCAGAGTTGATAAGACCTAAGAAAAATGAAAGAACAACTATCTCTAGAAGAATTTGATTATACATATATAATTTATTTATCAGCTCAAAATTCATGTGCTAAGACCCTAACCCCTAAACTTCAGAATATGACTATCTTGGAGATAAAGTCTTTAAAGAGGGGAACAAATTAGAATGAGGCCATTAGAGTTGGTTCCTAATCCAACTGGACTGGTTTACTTATAAAAAGAAGATAGTTCATCACATCTGGGTGGCTCAGTTGGCTGAGCCCTGGACTCTTACTTTTAGCTCAGGTCATGATCTCACGTGTCCTGGGATTGATCCCTGTCTTAGATTTGGTTCTGACCACAGGGTCTGCTTGAGATTCTCTCTCTCTCTCCTTCTGCTCCACTCCCTTCATGTTCTCTCTCTCCCTAAAATAAATAAATTAATTAAAAAAAAGAAGAAGAAGAAAAAGAATAGGAGACTTCAGGGGGTCATGCATGGAGAAAGGCTGTGTGAGGACACCATTAGAAGGCAGTCTTCTGGTTGACAAAAAAAGAAGTCTCAGAAGAAAACAAATCTGTTGACACTTTGATATTGGGCTTTTAGCCTCCAGAACTGAGTGAAAATAAATTTTTGTAGTTTAAATCATACAGTCTGTGATATTTTGTCATGCAACCTTAGCGAATTTGTGCATGTATTAATTATTACAGAATGAGATATATAAACATGAAATAGACCAAATCCTGTATCTTCTGACCAGCATTTTTCTTCATAAAATAAACTAACACAGCCAGTAAGTTAATAAGCAGAAAAGAGACACGCATTTATATAGTTAATAATTAAGATTTTCACACCAGGGGAGCCCAGTTTGGGATTCACAAATCCAGGTCCAATAATTTATGCAAACCAGAATAATCTTTGGAGAAATAAAAATATTGAAGATCTTAGAACATATTTTCTTACTAAATGTACCCAAATTGAATTACTGTATGACACCTTAATATTGCTTTGGCTTTTTATATTGTGTGTATGTTTTTGTGGCCTTGGGTTTGGAAGTACACAATCACAAACTATGGTAGATCTCCTGATACTTTCAATAGGCAAAATAAGAAGAGAAAATCTTGGTAATTTCCACATTATTTAATTCGTTCTTGTGGATCAGGATTTCACTTGGATCTAGTTTTCTCATGTAACATATTCTCAAGGGTAACAGTAATGATTTAAGTCTTTTTAAATTTTCTCGTTCTTTAATTCAAAACTTGTAAATTTATCTTAAATATTTCTACTATGATTAATTTCCTTTTTCCAAGCATGAATATCAAGGAAATATTAATAACAAAAGACCATTTATTGAAACATGTCTTTTATAATAGGGGACTCCTTTGACAGGTAATTCAGTGTGCATCTCATCGTTCCTAAGCATATAATAGCATAACTCTTGGCGGTGAGATGTTCTGCATATTAGAAGGCAATAAGGGGGAGGTGGATTTTGAAGGCCATAGACAGCCAATGGGCAGACTGAGTCAACCGATTCATGAACTCAATAGCCTGTATTAACACGTCTTATTATGCCTAATCTCCTCAGGACAGACATTCTTGCTCATTCGACCTGTTGATTCGTTTGCCTGGGTTAAACTCTCCCATCAAAAGTATCCCTCTGGATGCAGCTTGCTTTATATCCCAAAGTGGCTTTCTTCTATTCTTCAGTTCTGATAAGCCCTCCTTCCCCAGCTCTTAGTGTTGTTATTTTCTACCTTTACCTATGTAAATGTGTTTATTCAGGTTAAAGTCAAATATTACAGGGCTAAGAGGTTACTCTGCTTTGTTAACTTCAAGTGTCATTATTGCTACTGAGATGCAATGTGTTGAGTAACATGACCTGTCATAAAACAGACTAAGTGTGAAGACCACTGATACACTGTGAAGTGTATAAGATTTTACCTACTTGCAATCTAACAAGTTAGCCTACAGTTTTAAGGGTGTTGCAGAATATAGACTGAGAAGAGTTTATTCATGACAGCAATAGTGTTAGCCAGGAGGATATCAGCACTTTTTATTTTTATTTTTTGCATTTGTTCTTCAGTTTCTAGTTTCTACAGGGTTATACAAGAGGGCCAGGAGAGACTTGCATATGTCATGGGTTTGTTAAAGGAGAAGAATTCTAAGTGTAGGGGACCAGAATATTTTGTAATGGTCATTAAGCATACCTGCCCTTTGTTCTAAAAGCAATTGTTATATCTTTCAAGACTATTTGCAATACAAACATCTATGAAAAGATAATCCATATGAAAGAGTAGTTAGAGCCATGCTCCAAACACTTGCAGGTATGTTAGACATCTGTGGGTAAGTGTATCCACCAATATGAGAGATGACCTGGCCCCCTCCCGAACCAGACATTTTGACAGAGTTACTGGGAAGTGGAGGGGAAAAACTCCTATGATATAAAGGTCCAATTAAGTTAAATACATATTTCTTAAGATTTATGATATATTGTTTCATCTTTAAGAACAGAAGGAAACTCTCTCTTCAGGAAAAGAAAAGGAACTAACAAAATTTACAAAATCTCCAAAGGCAGTTATTTTTTTCCATAATGGTTATTCTTAATTAAACAAAAATATATTATCTTGTACATAGTATAATTTACATCTATTGTTTATTGTTCAATGAAATAACAAACTAAATAAAATTCTACTAAATAGCTAGATGCAGTATGCATTACATAATAGAATCTACCATTTACATACTGTATAACTGGAAATAAAATATTGAAATGCAAGAACATACTTTCATTTACAATTATAAATGCAAACTAATCCATGCTAGTTTACTCGCTATACCTCAGTTAAATACCTTACTTGAGGGTGCCTGTGTGGCTCTGTCGGTTAAGTGGCTGCCTTCAGTGCAGGTCATGATCCCTGGGTCATGGGGATTGTCTCAGGGTCCTGGAGATCATCCCAGAGTCCTGGGATTAAGCTCTCCCTCTCTCTCCCTCTGCCTGCTGCTCTGCCTGCTTATGCTCTCTCTCTGTCTCTCTAACAAATAAAATCTTTAAAAAAAAACCAAAACCTTACTTGGAAAAAAAACTTTTCAAATTAACTTATAATTTTGAATAGTGGTTCAACTGATGAAGTAAAACTACTTGGGTAAGAAGAGGTTACTCTACATATGAGATGGGTAGCACGGGGTCTACCTTATGCACTATTTATTCATTCAGGATTGTGTGACTGTCCATCAAGAGCTGTGAAGGGTCTGGAATTTTTCCTTGCTTGTAAGAGGACATGTTCAATTGTAGCAATTGCTCTGAGACAAAGGATTCTGTTAATTATGGTGTCACACACAGACAGTGTGAGCTTCATGTTAGCATTGGTTCCTTTTGGCCCCCCCCTCCCTCCCTCCCATCCCCAGGAGGGAGGATTAACTCAGCAGGCCTCGGTTGTTCAAACTCTGTACATTCCTAAGAAAAAAAACTATTTTCAGGATCCTTGGTTTCCTGCTGGGAACTGAGCTCTTGGAATGTTCCATTTAAGTGTTTCTGTATGCTTGAGGCCTGGGGACATGCTATACCAGTCTGTCCAGATAATTTGTGCTTAGCAATGTGATTTATGGTGAACATCTGCTTTTTATCCAAGGGCCTGCCGTTTGAATAACTGAGGGTGGTCACCCAGGTACTGTACCCCTCCATGACCAAAACTCAATTTAAACTCTATACATCCAAACTCATAGGAATCTCCCTGATTGGTAGCACTTTTCCCATATTGTCACATACTGCTCCTGGAAGAACTAGTGTGTTCTCTGTGACTCTACCAGGAGGGGGCAGCCTGATTTCCTCCAGACTTTGTGCTTAGAAGTTTGGGACTGTTTTCCTCCAGATTTTGCCCCCAGGGCTGTTTCTCTTTGTTGATTCTACTCTGTATCTATTAGCTTTAATAAACTATAATCATGCATATAACAACTTCTGGGTCTTGTGAGTCCTAGCAAATCATCAAAGCTGAGGATGATCCTGACACACACCTCGAATCCCACGCCTACAATACAGACTGGCCCCGGTCATGTCATGCACACCATGAGTTTGTCACAGTTGAGGGACACTGAGTTTAAGAGACCATAATATTTTAAAAGAGCCAAAGCAACTCTGTCCAACCATTGCCCTGAAGCAATGCATTGTGTTTATTATTTTGCTCAGGAAACAAATCTAACCTCCGTCCTTGAGGAAATCACTACTTCTTCCAAGGCTGTTTGCTATTCAGATGTCTTTTACAAAGAATAGTCTGGGAAGAAGTTGTTATAACTGTGACAAACATAACTTAAGGTGATTATAATCCCTTTTTTCTGAGCTGAGCTGGGGCTCTGACTTTCTGCTGACCCATATAATGTGGCAAAAGTAATGGGATATCACTCCTTTGATTTTATTACAACATACACAACACACACACACACACACACACACACACACACACAATGGGTATGTGTTATATATTGTACATCGTATGTTATTTATTAAATGATGTTTTATATGTTCATATATATCTATTATATATCATGTTATATAATATAGAATTATACAGTATATTGTATGTTACATCCTATATACAGCATGACACAGATAGATAGATAGATAGATGTAGATATATATATATCCATCTTAACAGTATATGTCAGAAGAAAAGCTTTTCTATTAGCCTTTAATATGCAAACTACCATGTTATGGATGATCTGTGAAAAAGGCCATGGAGTGAATAGCTATTGATGTCATGAGGAGAACCTCCAAACTACATCAAGAAGCCGGGGCCCTCAGATATGACTACAGATAAATGAAATCTGTAAACAGCTGGAATAAGCCAGGAAGCAGAATTATTCCTAGCTGATTTCCCAGGAGAGTGGTGCATGGCCAAAGTTGAGAGCAGTTTTGTGAAACCCTGAGCAGAAGACTCAGATAAATTGTGTCTGGATTTCTGATCCATAGGAAATTAGTGGTAATAAATATATGTTTTTTTTCTTATGAAAATTTTGAGCTGCAAATCTTGCTGTTACCACAGCAAGAAATTAATAACACCATGTTTTTGTCAGAAGAGATGGAGAAACACCAGAGGCCCGTGAAGACTTCTTTCCCAACTTTTTACTGAGGCACTCCCTGAATATATTCCAAAATACATCATGTTGAAGCAAGTGACATTCCCAATTAAATAACGAACCATTAAATCCAACAAGATAATTGAAAAGTGGCCCCTGAGAGTACAGTTATTTCTCTTTATTTTCATCCACACAAATATTGTAACACCCATTTTTATTTTGTAGGTGTTATGATAGTACATAATATAAAAGTGAATGAAATATGGATGATGCCTTAAAGAGTTTTCAGTCAAGTAGCAAGGGTAAATACTGGCTTGCAATTCAATTGTCACTTTCTTTGCTCGGAAATAATCTTAGTTCTACATGCAGCTAAATGTACCCTCCTTATACAATTCTATAATGTGTCCAATTCAAAGTTTTTTTTCCAGCAAATATGATGTACTGAATACACATAAAGTGAAATACCCTATTTTTCTCAGCATTGAAATTTTCACTACTCTTCCACCCCATCCCCATAATAAAAGAATATATTGGAGGTGATATCAGCCTTGAGATACTTAGGACACAGAGCATAATCAATTGAAAGCTTTCCTAGAATCCTGGGTTTTGCCAGTAACTATACAACTTTTGTTTTGCTCCAACGCATATGCAAGCAGAAAGACAGTACTGAATTATTTAGGAAGGAAGAGCAACTTTAGATGCTATTTATGGACAGGGAAAGAGTAAGGTAGAAGGTAATGTAATGATGTAGCTAGTGGCCAGAGACCATCATTTGAGAAAGAACAGAAATTATTTATCTAGTATCTACTTAAACACTTATTATAAATACTGTGCTATCACCTGATGTACAAAGAAAATAATTTTCCTTGAATTTTTTGACATTTCAGTAGGATTTATAATTCTGAGTCTGATCTTTTAAGGCTGTTTTCTAGTCATTTAATCTTAACAAGAATAGATTACTTAAGGGTTACTTCCCCAAGTATAGTTTGAAAAAAAAAAAAAGATAGAAAGAAAGAAAGAGAAAATACAACAGTTGCATGGGAGCCCAGCTACACTTGAATTACAGTTTCAATGAACTTTTAAATTTACATGCCTATATCTTATCAGGTAAGCCATAAACTATTTTGAAATTCTTTAGAATAATATGTGCACACGTTATTTATGTTTGTATGTGCTGCACTTAAGTATGTGCTGCACCAAGATACACCATTGTATCTTGGCAAAGCATATAACAACTCGTCTGATTTTTTTTAAAATAAATATATAGATGAGGACTTCATATCCAACTGCCAATAGAGGTATTATGGCTAGAGGCTAAATGAAGGCTAATTGTCCTTTATACCCACTGACTTCCATGGGTTTTCTTTTGTTTTTCCAAATCTTGATTATAAATATTTAATACATTGAGTGATTTAGCGATCATGTTTTATTAAGTATAACTAATTTCACAAAGAGTAAGTCCAAATTCAGATGTCTGCTACCTTGCCAAATATTAAAATATCGTTTTGATTCATTTAAAGCAAGCATATTATCACATGGCAGAAAGTAAAATAATTAATAAGATACTGAAGTCTGTTTGGTATTAGTACTAAAACATGTAAGAGTCAACAAAAATATATCCGAGAAATCAAGTCATCTGTTAGTGATATGATTAAATTATTCAATTTTGAAAATCCTAGGAATGTGAAATATAATTTTTCAGAAACTGATCATAAATTTAATATTTAACTTTCTTTACATTTGCCATCAAAACAGAGTTGTATTTTATTTAGTTGAAAGCAGTGTTTTCCCTTAAAGAAACAGCAAGATATTGCACATGTCAGCACTGAGATTCCATTATTATGCTCACTCATAGAGATAGAAAATCCAGATTCTTCATTATAGCCATGATATAAAACAGTGAAAGATTTATTTTAATTGGGAATTTCTGAATGATGTTTTATTCAATTCTAAGTGTATTAGACATAACCATTTGAGGTTTTAAAAATTGAGTGAACAACATCTAAACATTGTATGCATGTATTATATGCTATATCATAAATTATGAAAAATATATGTTATATGATAAATTAAGCATTAGGTTGTAAGCTGCACTATAAATTATAAATAACTTTACAAATATGAATTATATATGTACTTCTCTTTGCTGGTGCTGAATAATTATCATAGATGATTATCACTTTTATATGACATAAATCCATGTAAGATATCTGAACAAAGATTTCAAGTAATAAAACACATTAATCCTGGTTTTGGAAACAGAAGATTTTAAACCAAAGAATTTTTATTACAAATAATTTCTAATAGAGCAGACACAGAAACTAGAAAAATAAAATTTGTAAAAACAAAGTACAGAATATTTATTAATTCTTTTGTTAGTCACAGCACTTTGTTGCAAGTCATCAAAACCCACTAAAACCATTTTTAGTAAAAAAGACACTTTTTTAAAAAGATTTTATTTATTTATTTGACAGACAGAGATCACAAGTAGGCAGAGAGGCAGGGAAAGAGAGAGAGAGGGAAGCAGTCTCCCTGTTGAGCAGAGAGCCCAATGTGGAACTCGATCCCAGGACTCCAGGATCATGACCTGAGTTGAAAGCAGAGGCTTTAACCCACTGAGCCACCCAGAAGCCCCAAAAAGGCACTTCTATGGAAAGAAAATGGGATTTCAGTCTAATGGAAGCATCAGAACAGCTCCAGGAACCTCAGGATAAGGAAGTTTGGACTAGAAAACCCACAGAAAATTAGAACACCAAGATACTCTGTCTGTGTTTCAATTTCAGCCACTGCATGAATTTCATGCCTGATTAAGTGATCTACTGAAAAAATCTGCTGCAGAAAAAGGAACAGTAACTTAGTAAATAGCTACGGAATTCTACCGGGGGTATCAAATTCTGTTTGGGTTTTTTTTTTCTT
The DNA here is from genome assembly GCA_004024625.1 of Mellivora capensis. Lineage (NCBI taxonomy): Eukaryota > Metazoa > Chordata > Mammalia > Carnivora > Mustelidae > Mellivora > Mellivora capensis. The sequence continues at coordinate 74,842 of PISX010005642.1, read as the reverse complement.
TTTCTATATATGTGTACATTCTTTTGCCATTTAGATTTTAAATACATACCAGAATTTACTTTTTCCTGTGGAGATACATGGGCATAATAAACAGTTCCGTTTTTCTTTTGAGAAACAAAAATAAGAGTTAAGAGTGTTTATACACACTTTAACTAAAATGTTTGAAAAAAGTCAATAAGAACTGAAATTCATTAATGCGGAAAATCTATGACAAAGATGGTTAAAATCCCTTTTGGTTTAGCTGATAATCTTTTAGAAGACATTCTCTACAATTGTTATAATTTCAAGGACTATGGAAAAGTGATGTTAACTAGATAAATCCCCTAATTATGCATTTGACAAAACTGAACCTGATAGAAATGAAATGGTTTGAGCTTGGTCATCTAGTTAGTTAACAGAGAAATTAACATGAGATGCATTTGCTTGTTTTTTATTAAAAATATGTATATAAATTATATAATTCATACAATTATATTATAATGATCATATACTAAAAATATGTTATATTTAATATATATGATATTTCCGAGAACAAACAAAAACATAAGTATATATACATATATATGTCCATATATACATATATGTACATATTCATATCTTCATCTCTAGCAGTTTTCTTTGTATTTCAATATTTCAATTTTCAATATAGTCATTTATATGGCAAATATGTTCTTTAGAATGTTTAATTTGAAGAGCATTTCAATATATTTACCATTTTCTACCCCTTGCAATTTTGTGTCGCTTTTGTCTGTTGGTCTTTATCTATCACACTTGAGATTAAGTTAGTGAATAATGAACATTGCTCCTAGGTGAAATACAGCATTAGGTTCCTAGAGTCTCTGTTTACATTTTTGTCAACCAATCAACCCATAACCTTGTTTTTAGTATTTTGAAGACATGTTATTTAATATACTTTGTTAAATTCATTAACATTGAATTAATGACCAAAAGCACCATACTTTGTATCTGAAAAAAGCCTACTTAACACACTCTGTAGGGCACATCACACCCATCTTGCACTTTGGAAACCTTACACTTTCGGTACTACACTTGGGTGCCATTTTAAACAGTGAAATAATAGTATGCCTGGGTGGCTCAGTGGGTTAAGCAGCTGCGCTTGGCTCGGGTCATGATCCCGGGGTCCTTGGATAGAGTCCTGCATTGTGTTCCTTGCTCAGCGGGGAGCCTGCTTCCCTTCTGCATCTGCCTGCCATTCTTGCTGCTTGTGCTCTCTCTCTCTCTCTGACAAATAAATAAAATAGTTTTAAAAATGTTTAACAAATAAATAAATAGTGAAAATCACAATAAAACAAACAAAAAAACAAAAACAGCACAGGAGCACCTGGGGGGTTCAGTCAGTTAAGCATCTGACTCTTGGTTTCTGATCAGGTTATAATCTCATGGGTACTAGGATCAAGACCTGCAATGTGAGGGGCTCCGTGCTCAGCAAGAAGCGGGCTTGAAATGCTTGTCCTCTCTACCTCCCCCAACTCCTATGCAGTTTCTCTCTCTCTCTCTCTCTCTCTCTCAAAATAAATAAATAAATAAGTCTTTTTTAAAAAGCACAAAAAAAATGCAAAAAGCATGGTACTAAATAAGCCATGAAAAAAAAAACCTGAAAGCTGAGCTGAACAAGGAGGCCAAACAACACTTTGTTTGCCACCAGTAGGGAACTTGTATGTTGGGCAACTCAAATTTTTCACAGCTTTGCCTATGTTTGTAAATGACTGTGGAAGCTGAGTATTGATTTTGAGTTAAAATAAATTTTAGTGCATGGATGAGTCCATAAATAATGAAAACCAACTGTATATGAATCACATATGTACCCATATTGCCTGTTACAAATATATTCTCTGTTACACTTGTAAATATAGAATTTATATAGAGTTTATTGTCTTTTCATAATATAAAACTCGATGTCATGAACCATATTCATTAGGGAGATTGCTGATTGAAGAGATATATACTTATATTTTACTTTAATAGATTTTACCATCCTGGAAATTAATAGGAGCTGTACCTGTTTTAAATTTGTTTATGATTGCTTTTTTTTTAGGATTTTATTTATCTATTTGGCAGACAGAGATCAGAAGTAGGCAGAGAGGCAGGCAGAGAGAGAGGAGGAAGCAGGCTCCCTGCTGAGCAGAGAGCCTGATTTGGGGCTCAATCCCAGGACCCTGGGATCATGATCTGAGCCAAAGGCAGAGGCTTTACCCCACTGAGCCACCCAGGCACCCCTGTTTATGATTGATTATTTGAATAATATATTTTTACCATAATTGGAACTTGAAAATCTTTCCATCTGTTTATTTAGCTTTTGGATTTTATAGTTTCTATATATTTATTAATATTTTTTGAACATGTTATTCTATTTGACCATTTTTCCCAAATACTTTATAAGAACTCTTGGTATCATATTTTCAGTATTCCTTTGTCCATAATCTGCATAACTGATAATCTTTATAATTTACAGTTATTGATTTTGGTTTTATATATTGTGTCATACAGTCTATTTTTATTTTTATATAGTACAGATTCCTGTGCTTTTTTTTTTTATTCTGAAGTATTGGTTTCTGTTTAACCAGGACTGTTATATATATTTTTATATTTTTCTAGATTTTTCTGCACTGATGGATGCAGACAAGAGAAAAAATCCCAACAGCCTGAACTCTAGCCAAAGGATCAGGAAATGGCAGAGCCTTTCAAGTTGGAAAAGTTTATAAAACAACTGGTATAGTACAAGCAAGTAGCATAGAAAAATATCTGGCTCCACTTCTACCCATAATCACAAAGGTCAAATAGAAAACATTTATGGATCACAAGGAAGCAACCTAATTTTTCCACTGAGGTGGTGTCAGGGATGACTGAATAAGGAGCCAGGACTGTCATTCTGTCAGTCTGTAAACTCTCCTTCCCTCTTAATTTCCTTCCCCAACCAATATCAGTCAAGACCAAGTAGGGACTTGGACATCAATCCCCATCCCCAATGGAAGAACAATATAGTTTTCAAGAAATGGTACTGTAGCTATTTGACATTCACAGAAGAGGATGGGGAGTCACTTAAATTAAGTTTCATACATCATATGAAATTTAAGTCAAAGTGAATCACAGCCTTAAATGGGATGTTCAAAACTGTAAGACATTTAGAAAACAAAACAGAACAAAACAAAAAAAAAAAAAAAAGAGAGAGAAAAATCTTTGGGATCTAGAACTAGGCAGGGAATTCTTTGAGTGACTTAAAGGCACAGTACATAAAAGGAAACATCAGTAAATTGGATTTACCCTGTGAAAGGCTCTGGATTGAAGAAATTACTTGCAGAAAATCCTTGCAAGCCACATATCTGATGAAAAGCAAGTATCTAAAGTATCTAAAGAACTAAAAACGAACCCACAACAATAAAACCAAAATCAAACAGTGTTATTAGAAAGTGAACAAAAGATATGAAGAAATACTTCAGTGAAGATAGCACACAAATGAAAAATAAAACCATAATGAGGTATCACCACACATCTATTAGAATGGCTAAAATTAAAAAAAATAGTGACAATATCAAATGTTAGGATAGGAAAAACTGAAATATATTACTGGTGGAATTTAAAATGGATAGATATTCTGGAAAATACTTGGGCAGTTGTTTTCTTTTTTTTTTTTAAACAACAATGTATGATACATATACACATACAAAATATGTGTACCATGCATCCTTAAAGTACATCTTTGGCCATTTAAAACAGATACATAAAATTTTATGTTCACACAAAAACCTGGGGCGGGGGTGCCTGGATGGCTTAGTTGGTTAAGCCCCCAACTCTTGGTTTTGGCTCAGTTCATGACCCTAAGGTCCTGGGGTGAAGTCCCGTTTTGGGCTCTGTGCTCAGCAGGGAGTCTGCCTAAGGTTTTTTTTCTTTCCCTGTGCCCCTACCCTGCTTACTTGTGTTCTCTATCTCTCTCAAATTAAAAAAAAAAAATCTTTAAAGAAAAACAAAACAAAGCAAAACAAAAAACCAAAATGGAAAAAAAAATACACGAAAGCCATAGCAGTTTTATACATGATAGCCAAAAAGTAGAAAATCTAGTTCTTCTCCTTCAACAGATCCAGGGTTTAGTAAAGAAATTTCTTCCATTGCTAACCTGTAGGTTAATCACAATACCTGTCCGGCATAATTCAATTATTCTTAAGAATCATAGGCTGCTGGGTGTTTCTCATATTACTTTCCCCTTTTTTTATGATATTAATGAAAGTTATTATTATGGATATCATGTCTCTTCTCTAATATTGTGCATTGTGTGTTTGTGTGTGTGTGTGTGTGTATAAGGAGAAAGGAAAAATAAGAATTTATTCTAGAACAGTTAAAGGAGAAAAAGTTATATAAAATAATCCATGGGCAACCAAATATTTTCTTTTCTTCTACAGCCAAAAGAGAATCATAGAAGGTTTTTGAGCAGGACGATGACATGATCAGCACTGACCTTTTGGAAGATTTATTTAGAAGCAGTACACACTAGATATGAGTAGTAAGAGCCTGAAAGTAGTCTATGAGCTAACTGATCGTCAAGACTTGTAAGTTATATGTCTTAATTTCAAGCTTTACTCAATAAACAGTTAATGATTACTTGATATACTACATTTTGTGAGATAAATTTAGACAGTAATGTACATCTAAGAACAGTGCTAAAATCTCTTAGGATAATATGATAGTTTCCCTTTATGTTGCTTTCAAATTGATTAACTAGTGCCTGAAATTCCATAGCTTCACAAAATATATATAATATATAGCATTCTTATTTTTGTTTGTCTCACCATGTGTTTAATGAGACCTTTTTTAAAGTTCTTAATTTTTTTTAGGATGAAATAGCTCTCTGCAATTTTATAATTTTGAATTTTGTAGAATTTATATTCATTCTACCCATATTTTTCTAATTTTATAAATGACAATAATTCCTTTCAAACTTACTTTTAATTGGAAAAATTATTATCATACTTTTTTCTTCCACAGGTAGCACAATTTTATCTTGGAACAAACATGTGCTCTGGTGTCTGTCCTATTTATCGATACCTGCTTCACAGAATATCAGAAACTTAGTGTTATAAATGTCATTTTATTGCAGTTTAGATTTGGGGGAGCTAGAAATTCAGGCAAAGCTCAGCTGTATGATTTTTCCGTTTACATGGCATTCATGGAGTCACTGTGTCACACACAGCTGAAGACTGGGCTATTCTGTGTGCTACTTTTTAGAGATTGGACGAAGGCTGGTATCATTTAGGTACTTCTTCCCTTTAGGTCTCAGAAATTCTCTAAATGGTCTCTCTAGAAGAATAACTGGAATTTTAAAATAATGGCTCAGATATCCAAGAACAAGTGTTCTACGAGCAGGAAGTGACAGTGATGAGATTGACAGTTCAAGTCAATCTCTTGAAATCTGGAATCAGAAAATTGAAGACTGTCACATTCAACGGTCAAGAAGTCAAAGACCCCAGATTCTGTGGGAAAGAACATGGGCTTCACATTGCAACAGGAAACATAGCAAAATATGTGTGGTATATTGGAAGTACCAGTGTCACAATTGATTATCAGTTAGCATTTTCAACAGCTAACTACCTTTGACATTGAGCATACAACTCATACAACATAATTTCCCAGATTTTAGTTTTTCTTTTACTTTTTTTTTTTAACAGTTTTATTTATTTATTTATTTATTTATTTGACAGAGAGAAAGAGTGAGCACAAGTAGGGGGAGAAGCAGGCAGAGGGAGAGGAAGAAGCAGGTTCCTCACTGAGTGGGGAGCCCAATGCAGGGTTTGATCCTAGAACCCTAGGAATATTACCTGAGCCATAAGCAGAAGCTTAACAACTGGGCCAGTTTTTAGTTTCTTAATCATAAAAGTATATAATTTATCATCACATTGAGTTTTGGCAGAAGTTAAATGAAAATGTTATCTATAAAAACAAGCTACTACTTTTCCAATAATAATGTTTATCACATCTGAGTTTTCTTTCTTTTATCTTCACTCTATCCTTACACAGACTATCTTACTTCAGTGCTTTTATTTGCCTTTTCTGGACTTCTACAAGTATAGAAAATATTGATTTTATTAATAGAAATAGTTTCATTTTTTTCTTGTGTTATTCAACTATTATATTGTAAGCAGACATCAGCCCAATGATGATTGCAATATAGAAATCTATGAAAAATGTGACCAAACATCATTTAAAATAAAATGAAAACATAATTATCTACACTGATATTAAGGAGCAGTTGGAATGCTTAAAGTTTTTCTCTACGTGCAGTAAACCTAGTTATGAGACAAAGCAATTGTTTTTAAGTAATGGAAAATTGAATTATCTGTCATGGCCTCACAATGCAAATACTAATTGCAATTAGACATTATCTAAGCTCAACTTAATAAAATCTATTTAATGTACAGAGCTCAAATAGGTCCATAGCTGATATAAGCCACACAGAAGTATCTTAAATCAAGCTAAAATATATATCATATCAACTTCTTTTAAATTAGGCAATGTGCCTTTAAGTGTATTAATACTAGTTGACATGGGGATTGCAAAGTTCATGTAATACGACTTGAGATGAGAGCTGTTATATTCTCTGGTATAGTCTTCCTAACAAGCTTAGAGGAAATTAAATTTACAAGACAAGCTTTCCGTCTGTGAGTTTATCATTCTGCTATACAATTAAGATTGGAGATATCGTTTCTCTTCTTATTAAATCCTGTAAATGTGCCCAGAGGCTATTGCAAAGGGAATATCCACAAAATGAGATCAAGAAATACATAAATAAGAAATGTGAGTTTAGTATTCATTACTCATGATTTCCAGAGTGTGCATGGAGAATGAACAGAACATTTATATTCATTCAGCTTTACTAATGTTGACCTAGCAGAATGTTTTCCGTACAACATTGTGATGTCAGGGACTATCGGTAAAAAGGAACTTCTAGATCACCAGCTCAAGACAGCTCCTTTGACAGATGAAAAACAAACAGATAAATAAAAACAAGCAAGCAAACAAACAGATTATCTAGGCCCAGAAAAAAAAACTGTCTTCTGAAAATTTAAAGAGCTAGTAAATGACAGAGCTGAAACATGAATCTGAGAATATAACTCCCAAGTTTAGAATTCTCTTTACTAATTCATTGCTAACACTTACTCTGAAATAAATGTAATTGATGAAGACCCTTACAACACACATCCCAACATTATAAACTGCCTTTAATCCACTTGAAGGACCCAGCTGATAATCTGACAGCTGGCATTTTCATGGGATCTAAGGTTTCTACACATACTAAATATATTACTAAATATGGTAAATGTACATAAATATATTTTATCCCAATAATTTGCAATGATAGAATTGCATTACTTCAAAAAAATTTATCTTCCGGTCCTGAAAAAAGAAATTAGAATTCAGCATTCAGATACTTTAATGTAACATGCAACTGAAACAAGATTGAAAAGCAGGGGCACCTGGGTGGCTCAGTGGGTTAAAGCCTCTGCCTTCAGCTCAGGTCATGATCCCAGGATCCTGGGATTGAGCCCCCCGTCGGGTTCTCTGCACAGCAGGGAGCCTGTTTCCTCCTCTCTCTCTGCCTGTCTCTCTGCCTACTTGTGATCTCTGTCTATTGAATAAATAAAGAAAAATCTTAAAAAAAAAAAATTGAAAAGCAAAGAATAATCTCAGAATGCCCAGAGCCTTGAAATGTAATAAGAAGCATGCTTTTCAGAAAATTTTTATGAAAGTGATTCATATGATATTTTAATATGTTGTGATTAAATACACAGGATTATTAATAAGACAAACTTGAATTATAACACCTTATAAGACTAACAAGATGATACTAAACTATTATTTAGCCTAGTCAGTTAATCCTTCATCTCATCAACTGCCTGATGATATTATATGTCTAGTGTTATGTCTGAGCCTTCGGCTCAGGTCATGATCCTGGGCTCCTGGGATGGAGTCCCACATTGGGCTCCACCTACTCTGCGGGGAGCCTGCTTCTTCTTCTTCCTCTGCCTGCCACCCCCATGCTTGTGCTCTCTCTCTCTCTCTCTGTGTCAAAGAAATACATAAAATCTGAAAGAAAGAAAGAAAGAAAGAAAGAAAGAGCGAGCTTGAACTTGGTTGCTCAGTGATAAGCACTCACTACGTTTTAAGCAGACAGCTTGTTATAATGATTTAGAATTTGATTTGGGTTTAGTAAACGGGGATTTGAATCTTGTCTTTATCACACTGGAGAGGGATACAACCTAAGGAGAAAACAGAATTCATTGAGTTTGTTTCATTGTGGGCATAATAGGGTTAATTGTACATATCTCTTTTGGTTTTTATAAGGATTAAAAACAGACTTCTCATTTTAAAATGGAATCAAAAGTTGTTACAAGCCAAAATAATTCAGCAAATGGGAGACATCTCAGAATGAGACTCTCAACATGCTTTATGGACATTTTAAGTTCTTGTTTGATTATTATTCTTTCTCAAAAATATAGTTTCTTCCATAAGGAATTAAGCATTTATCCTATCAAAGGTATAATTGTACCCCTGTGTTGATAAAGGAAATTTTCAAAATTTAATGTTTTTAAGCCCTGTTCCTGGGGTCCCAGGAAAGTTGTAGTTTAATATTGACCAAGGTCAAAATGAAACAGTAAAACCTCAAAGCATGGGCTCTATTTCCACCCAGAGCATACACTGTATGTCTGTTTTGTTCAAAAAAGAAAGGGGGAAAAAAAAAAAAAAAAAGCAACCCAAAAGGAGCATTTAACACATTAAGAAAAACAAACAAAAAAATCCTCCTGGTTTCCATAAGATTAAAGTGAAAGTGGCCTTGCTCATACATACTAAAAACATAAGATAAATTCTGTAACTTTCTAGGATGTCTTTTGTCATGATGATTTGTAATTCTTTATGTAAAAAAACATATATGCACCAAATATTCCTTCCCTGGAACACTCTCCTCTTTGTGAAGATTGCGTATCTCAGCCAGCTGTCTTAGACTCAAATAAAGCTCTTTCCCTTTCTCTTTAAAATTTTTAAAAAAGGTTTGTTCATTTTGCATCTAGAATGTTACTACTTATAATTTGGATATACAAATAAGTGTAGAATTTTCAGCCATATTCAAAAATAGTATTTAAATACACATTCATCGTATATAGGAAAATGAATATCCTGGTTAAAGCAGCATATCTTTTCTAAACACCACTCATTATAATTACAGTTTATTTATAGAGAACATTATGATGTTTACATTATTAAAACAAAAAATGCTGATTTTTTGCATTAAATATAGAAGTGAATGTAATTTGTGGAAAGAAAAGAAATGGGAACTTTGAAAATCTTGTGAAATTTTAAAACTATATGAAATTATAGGACATTATTATAGGGTAGAATATATTCAGCTCTATTTGGCCTCCTGAAATTGTGATGAACATAACTCAGATGCAGGAAACAGTTATTCATACAGCAAACATGAATCAATGCCGATTATGTTCCAGGCTATTTTCCAAATACAGGTTTCCCCCACTCTCTGAAAGTAGAGCATTCCTATGAAATCTTTTGTAAGCTAGAAATGGAGTAAAGTGAAGAAACAATTATCATCAATTTATATGGAAACATTTTTTAGCATTCCCAGACTCAAAACAAAAACAAAAACAAAAACAAAAACTCTAACCCTCTTAGGCTTTCCCAATACCTTAGGACACATCTTGCTAATGGATGTACACAATCATCAAGACAAAGCACAGATGCTCACAGACACTGTTCAAGACACACAGACACAGTGGCTTGATGCTGAGATGCTGAGGGTAGTTCCCAGGAAAAGAGCTGGGTGGGACCGCTCCTGTTTCTCAGGGTGTATGCTACCCCTAAAACAGATTGCAGCAAAAAAAACTCTGAATGTTATTTTTGCTTTTTGCCTTTTCATTTTAATATAAACGTGAAAATCCTCTTTGCATTTCCTTCAGTTAGTGAAAAACAGCTATTCATCTGGGTCTTTGGTAAAAGCAAAGTGGCCTGATGGGAACTTCCAAAAAGCAGGGGAATCCTGGACCAAAAAACAAGAATGAATAAGATACAGTGCCTGTCCTGAACTCCCTTACAGATTTGCAAAGGAAATTGATACAGAAGCATGTGTGAAGGGAGCAGAAATAAGGGACAAATGTCATGTGAAAGGCCCTTCTGACTTTATCAACTTTGCGTAAGGAAGCAGGACGGAGGTCAGATTTTACAATCACAGTGACTTTGTGAAATTAGTCATTTGGTAGTGAGATTATTCCTGAACATAACGACTGGACAGAGAAAATAATTTTATTCAAGGAAAACTGGAGTCTAGAAAGACCCTACACAGGTAATCAGTATTTCATCTTTGTCTCTGAGCTCTCCTCTGCCAGTGGTGTGGCCAGGCTGAGTAGAGAAGTATCCCAACTGGAAATGTATACATATCTCATGTTAGATCTGAAGAGCCCTTCCCAGTACCTTTCCCATAAATACTCCATAGACGGTGATGGTAATAATTATTCTCTATGTCTTGAATTATTTTTTTTTTTGCTTTGAATTAAAATAGCCGACCTACCAAAGTAATGGGACTGTCAAGATTAACTAATTTCTGTATGCTATGGTAATAAGATATTTTCCCTTGTATTGTATTCAAATAAAAGGAATATTGGAAAGTTAATTTTCTCCATTTTAAATATGAAGGTATTAAGACTAAGAGAAGTTCAACTTCTCCTTTGAAGTACTATACATACTTATATATCTGACATAAAAGAGTTGAAGCCATTTTTTTTTATTCTGGTGCTTTTTTATCAACAACATGTTGGAAAGTGATTAATAAAGTTTTCATATCCTTTTTCTTTATGGTGGTTTATTCATCCTTTCATCCAAGATTTATTTTTTTATTAATTAATTTATTTTAGACAAAGAGAGAAACAGAGAGAGCAGGAGGAGGGAAAGAGGGAGAGAGAGAGTCTCAAGCAGACTCCCCACTGAGCTCAGAGCCCAACACAAGGCTCAATTTCACTTCCCCAGATCATGATCTGAGCCGAAATCAAGAGTCAGATGCTTAACTGACTGAGCCACCCAGGTGCGCCTCCTCCAAGATATACTGAGAATCAAAGCTCTTAGTATTAGGGGTCAACAGAAGAAAATAAAAGAAAAAAAAAATCCCTGCACACCAGTTAATTTCATCATAATTGGGGATAGAGAGTGCAGATGACAGACAACTCAAATAAAATGCATAGAAAGCTAAGTAGTGAAGGGTGTCTGAGTAGCTCAGTAGGTTAAGTCTCCAACTCTTGGTAGCAGCTGAAGTCATGTTTTAGAGGTCAAAACATTGAACCTGGCATTGAGCTCCATGCTTGGCACAGAGTCTGCTTGAGATTCTCTTTCCCCCTCTACCACTGACCCTCCTTGTGCACTCTCTCTCTCTCTAAAGTAAATAAATAAATCTTTTTTTTTTTTTAAGTTTAAAATGAAGGTTTAGCCTTGGCTGATTTTCATTCATAGGAACAGATTGTTTTTGTAGGGATATGGGCACACGTGTAATTGGGTGGATGTTCTTTTCCAGTTATTTTAATTTCTTCATTAAAGTAGGAAATACAGTCACCAGGTGAAACTAGAGAAAAAGAATGAAGTGTTGAATAGTTGGGGAGAGGAGAGAAATTGTTTAAGAAATTGAAGGAATTAATGCACTAAAGCCCAGGATATGCTTACCAAGCAATGTTAACAGCCTGTTTGAGATAAATAAACATGAATACACATTAAGAATGGTTGTGGGAGGAAGTTTAGGTACAGAGTTGGATTTAAACAGAGTTGGAGTTTGGCCGTATGAATATAGCAAAATTTGAGAGAGGCCAAGGAGTTGATTTTACATACAAAGGAGAGATTGAAGTGCATGACTATGGAACTTAAATATAATTTTAATCAATTTTTCAATAAGCATTTAGTGATTCCCTTTGATGTATCCAATACTGTGTCCTGGTGGAGACATACGAAAATACATACTTGCCAAATATTCAGGCAAAACTTGTTCTGTGCTTAGAAAACTAATTTCTAGTGGTCGATCATATTATATATGTATATTTATAAATTACAAGATATTAATGTAGGAGTATTCAGTTCTATAGGAATTCCTGAAATTGTGATAAGCATAATTCAGATGCAAATAATACTTATTCAACCATTCAGTAAACCAAAAAATAACAGATTTTGCGTCAAGAATATAAAAGAAAATTTAATTAAATAAAATTATAATTAAAATGTTAGATAACTACCACAAATGAGTTAAACACAATTTCACAAAGTCCATTAGAGAATTGCAATGAAAACATTCTAGTACACTAGACATTAGATTGTGCTTTATAATACTGAGGAATTCTACGCAGCTACATGATGGCTTCATTCACTCATTCATTCCACATTTACCAATTTTCCATTTTTTGTAAGCAGTTGGTCTTTTCTGTTACTTGTCCAACAAATAAACTACCACAAACTTAATTTTAAACAAATTTAAAACAAAACAAGTTTATTATCTTACAGTCCTGATTGTCAGAGGCCCAAAATAGTCTCACCAGTTACCAAGGTGTCAGTAGGTCTGATTTTCATTTATTTATTTATTTTTCCCCTAGAAGCTTCAGGAAAGAATATGTTTTCTTGTCTTTTTCAGCTTCTAAAAGCCACCTTCATATCTTGGCCCCTTTACTTCATCTCTAAAGCCAGCAACATCATATATTTCCGGCCTTTTTTTCAGGAGTCACATCTCTCTTTCACTGACCACCGCCTGAAATGGTTTTCTACTTTTCAGGACACATGTGATTAGAAGGGGCAAACCTGGGTAATCTCCCATCTCAATGCCATTCACATCAGCAAAGTTCCTCTGTCCATGCAAGGTAAGATATTTCCACATTCCTGTGATTAGAATGTGACTATCCGGGGGACAAGCATTTTTCTGACTGCTGTAGCAATGGACACATTGTTCTGCCTTATTGGAGGTTACATTGGAGTGGATAAGAATTTTTCCACATCGTGTATTGCCATTAATTTATGCGTGGTCTAGTCATTGCTCTGTAGCATTTGCATGTTAATCATACTGTGTTAGAATTCAAAACTGTCACAAAAACCAACTGTGGTGTTATGTTAATGAATAGATGTAATAACTCATCAATATATGTTTAGGGAACACTGTGGAACACCAGAACACCAACAACTGTGTAAGGCGATGGAGTCATAATGTTAAATTTCACCCATCATTTTCTGTCATAATTAATGTCATAATTAATGAAGGTTTTGCTGGGTTTTTGTTTGTTTGTTTATATGTTTTGTTTTGGGGAGATAGCTGGAAGTCCCTAAGTGGAGAGAAGTGAATAATTCTTAGGGCAGTCTAAAACAACACCAGTTATACACAGAGTGTAATGCTGAGGGAGTGTGACTGGAGACTGGTGAAAGGGAAGATTCACAGTACATCAGGAAACAAGCTAAGTTTCATCAAGGCACCTGGCTCATGCAAATGTGGAATTCCTAGGACAGATCGTGCTTCCTCACGAGATCATTGCATTTTACTCTGCAAAGACACCTCTTCACAGGGGCTAAGAGAAAAAGGTCAGTTTATTATCGTATTCTCTAATTCCAATATCTTGTCAAGAGTCCTTCATATATCCCAGCAAACTTGAGTTTGCAATCTCTCTCGAGACAGATTATATCAAATAAGAAACTGGAATTTTTTTTTTTATCACAGGCTATAATGACGAAGTTTGAGAGAAGTTAAGTGATGGAAAAGATCTAGACCAGGAATAATTAATCTTTGGATGTTCAAGTCTCTGTTTCTTTGAACAATTTTTCTCTATGGTCTGATGAGACAGAGGAGGGGATATGGAGCTTAATCATATAGAAGGGATTCATTCTCATTATATTGAAGGGTTTTCTATCTTGCCTAAGCTTTGAAAGTTTTGTTTGTCTGCTACAGAACACCTCAGCACATTTGTAAAAGAACTCCTTGGCAAGCACACTTGTCTTCATCAACAGAGTCAGCGACTGTCAAACACTTTGTCTCCAATTTCTGTCATCTCTCTTTCTGCTCACCCGGCACCATATTACACAGAGCTTTTGCTCAGGAACTTTCACACAAGCTCAGTGTTTCAGGCTGACTCAAGCCAATTTGATCTTGACAACTCTTAATAATGGCGGCTGCCAAAGTGAACATTGGATGAGAGTTAGTCACTTTCCCAAAATCTCATCACCAACTAAATTCCGCTGCACATAAGAACATTTATTAAATAAATATTTACTAGGAAGAAGGATGCTCTCGCTTGTCCAATAAAATGATGAAATTCCATCTACCCATTGTTTCAGCTTCTCCTAACACACTTTTCATGGAAAGGTTACTTATGTCAGATACAACAATATTTTGGAAGCAGGATTTAGCTAACAGAATGAGGCAACCAGAATCCAATAAATCAAGATCTAGACACAGAAAACAGTTTGAAGTAAATCCTACGCACCATCCCTAAAGGTCCAGACCCTTAGTTTCCATATAGGCAATAGTGAAAACTGTCTCTAAAAAAAATGTGGCCAATCTACATGCCCTGAGCACCAATAATTTTTACCAATGATAGCCTATTTCTAAAATTGTTCTGATAATTAATAGGCTTCTGATATCATAAATAAAAACTGATTTTTAATATTTGCTATAAAGTTAGCAAAGCTTTGGTGGTAAAGATAATTGAAATATTTATACCACTATTCCTTCAGAGTATGAATTTTCTGATTGAATCGTAGATGACTCCCCTGAGACTAATTCCCTGATTAGAACAAATAGCAGGTACTGCAGTTCAGACTGATATACACATAAATACATACAAATACAAATATATATGGGGTTCACAACAAACCTCCCCAAAATGTGCTACTTTGGCACATGGATAATTTTGAGCTGAAGACAACCAAGACTGAAAAGACAAAGTAAGAGCTGTAGCCCACCTTACTTTAATTGCCTCAAAGAATTTAGATAGAGGGCCTGGTCTAGGAATAGAGCTATCACTAGAGATAACCACAAAGACGAGGCTAGGTTTGGTAAGCTGCTGGAACTCACAGGAACTGTTTGGTCTTTTCAACTCCCTGTAATTGTTTTTCACTTATTTTTTACTTTTTTTTTTAAAGCTCCAGACCCTTACACTCTACCCCTTAGCTCAGGATAGCATATATGCCTCAATTGCCTGATTGTCTTTGAAACTCTCAATACTTTTTGGGACAATGCACATACAAAATTCAGTTTGTTCCCTCCCAGTAAATAAATAAATAAATAAATAAATAAATAAATAAATAAATTGTTTCCCCCTGTTAATCTTCCTAATTCCAATTTAACTAATAGAATAACTAAAAGAACATAATAAGGTAGAGAAAAATATTCTTCCTCTCCCATGATATACTGCTGGCATAGTTTTAAATAAATTTCAAACAATGTAATATCCAGTTAGTCAACAAAAAATCATAAAAGAAGCAGAGAATATGAAAATCCACATTACAGATGGAGGTCTGGGAAACACAAAATCATAAATTTCATTTGCACATCCAATTTAACTTAAATGAATTTGAAGTACTCATAGAGAATTTCCTCCTTTCCTTTCCTGGATAACTCCCTCTTCTCCCATTTCCTTCCTTTCTCAAGATGGACTTGTGCTTACTATGTTCCTGACCATATTTTAGGGATCTGAAGGTAAAAAATAGCATTATCTTTTTTTCTCAAATAATGCAAATTGAGGAAGTTGACAAAATGTTATTTAACCATCCAAAATGTACCATTAACAATTTAGGGATGAAGGGAGAACCTAATTTTGTCTGTGAATTTCAAGATATTCTTCATAAACTCGTTGACATTTGAAATAATCTTGAAAAATGAGCCCACATGAAGGTCAGTCTATATAGCAGGGGTTGTGCATTCAAAAGAATATAGATTGGAAAGAGTATCATGCATTTAGGAAACCACAAAATAGTTAACAATGTTGATCGTATAATGTAAGAAAATGTCAAGAGATCAGAAAGGTAAGCCAGGGGCAGATGGCAGAAGACACTGAAAGCCCAATTAAAGTTAAGATTTACGCTGAGAATGATAAGGGCCCATTGAAAGAGAGAACCATGATCAAATTTACATAGACAAAAGAGAGGATGTATTGAGCAGAGATCAAGGAAGAGAACACAGTTATGAAGGCTATGCCATAATATCCTGCAATCCCACTTTCAAAAGTTAGATACAAACAAACATTGGAGTAGATTTAGCTATGACAAGCATATGTATAGAAAATGTAGAGAAAAAGAACAATCATTTTAACATTAATGCAGTACGGATGAGAAGTGATAACGTGATCCATTCTCTAATGGGAGAGATTGTTCAGGAATATGAAGCATGGATATGACTAATTGCACCTAGGAAATTCAGAAGATAAGGAAGAGGATGATTCTAAGATTTCTTTTTTTTTAAGACTTTATTTATTTATTTGGGAGAGAGATAGAGAACACAAATAGGCAGAGCAGCAGGCAGAGAGAGAGGGAGGAGCAAGCTCTCCACTGAGCTCAGAACCCAATGTGGGTCTCTATCCCAGAGCCCCAGGATCATGACCTTAGCTGAAGGCAGACGCTTTAACCTACTGAGCCACCCGTCACCCTGATTCTAAGATTTCTGACTGGAATACCTAGGGAGACATGGTAGCATTCGCCAAAATAGAAGACACACAACTTTGCAGTACACAATAATAAAAATAGTTTTAAACATTTGAGATACCTGAGCAACTTCCAGAAAGATCACTCTGGTTGTTACTAGGTTAGGTTCTCACTCTGGCAGATGTCTGTTCTGTTTAAGCTAATCAACACTTCTTGTTTCCCACAGAAATTTGGTTACTTTTTCTTAGTTCCTTCCCTGGCTTTTATTATTACTCCACTCTGCAAACATTGTGCTGTTGATGAGCTCAGTTCTTGGTTCTTTCCTCTTCTCAATCTGTGGTCACTCCCTTGGAAATTTCTCCTGTCCCATGCTTTAAAGAAAAACATATGTAGGCTGATGATTCTCGAAAAAATCTTTAGTCTGCCCTTCATTTCTGCATCTCAGATTTATATACTGTTTATCTCTTTGACATTTCATCTGGATATCTATCTACTAGGCTTCTTAGACTTACCATATCCAAAATTAAGCTCTCCTTACAATATTCTTCCTCTCAGAAAATGATAAAATTCTGTCAGTGTGGGTGACTCATACTCACAACTGGAGTCCTCTTCTTCACCTCTCTGTCTCTCACAGCCCACATTAGATCTGTCAGCCACCAACACTGACATCTTTTTCTTCTGACTAGTCTCCCAGCTTCCATACTTGCTGTCCTTCAGTTGTAAACATAGGAGTCAAGAGACAATTCCAATTATATTACATTCATTCTTGAAACTTGATAATGGCATCTCTTATCATTCAGGGAAAAAGGCACAGTTCTTAACACAAACTTACAAGGTACTCTACAGTGTATTAAGCTTTACTTTTAATCAAAGATATGGAAACTGATATTGTTATCTCACATTCAGATCTACCCTCTGAATTCTACTGCTTGCTACATAACTCCTCAAGAATCTCTAATAGCATGTCAAATCCAATATATCAAAATAACATTTTGATTCTTAGCCCAATTCTCCCAGTCTTTGCCTTTGCACTTCCCCTATTTTGGTATATGAAACTTGTAGGCACTGATTGTTCTCATCAATAAACTATGGGTTGTATCTCATTTCTCTCTTTGTCTTGTTTCTATCTTCTCTTAACCTGCCTACAAATCATGTTCATGCTATGTAAAATTCTTTCTACTTTCCCTGACATCTCCATAGTTAAAGACACCATCATTTCCCGCATAGCTTAGTCAAATGGTCTTCTAAATCGTCTCTCCTGCTGTCTTCAGTTGAGCCCTTCACTACATAGTAAACTGATCAAACTCTTCCAGATTTAAATCAGAAAATAGTATTCGGTTGAGGGGGGAGGGGGTCGGGAAAGGGGGGTGGGGTAATGGACATTGGGGAGGGTATGTGCTATGGTTAGTGCTGTGAAGTGTGTAAACCTGGCGATTCACAGACATGTACCCCTGGGGATAAAAATTTGTTTATAAAAAATAAAAATTAAAAAAAAAAAAAAAAGAAAATAGTATTCCAAACTTTAAAGTAATCAGAAGACCTCATTACATAAAATAAACTCAGGACACTTTACCATGATCTGTAAATTCCAGTATGGTCATTCTCTGCCTCATTTCATGATTTCCTCTTTTTCATTTCACTCCAACCATTTTGACTATGTATTGTAAAAAATCATACTAATTCAGACTCTTAAAATGCATACATCTCTTTTATTATGAGTGATAGAAAAAATGAGTCTGTTTTTAATAAATCTGGAATAAACAATGATTTTTACTTAGAGAAAAATGCTTTATTTAAAAGAGGTACGGTCAGTGGTCTCTATTCACCATCTTTAAAATACTGATTGACGCACATCCTAGCAGAAGGTGCTGCTCTCAGTGTGATAACTCTCTTTGACAGATAGAAGAAGCTCAGAAGAAATATACCAGCAAAGTTCTTTTGTTTGTTTGTTTGTTTGTTTTCTTTTTCACATTAAGAAGTAGATGTGCTCTTTAATACATGAGAATTGATGGGGCGCCTGGGTGGCTCAGTGGGTTAAAGCCTCTGCCTTCTGCTCAGGTCATGATCCCAGGGTCATGATCCCAGGGTCATGGGATCGAGCCCTGCATCAGGCTCTCTGCTCCGTGGGGAGCATGCTTCCTCCTCTCTCTCTGCCTGTCTCTCTGCCTAGTTGTGATCTCTGTCAAATAAATAAAATATTAAAAAAATAAAATAAAATATGAGAATTGAGAAGGAAATATGTCTATTCATATTATAACAAAAGTATAACCTTCCCCCCCCACACACACTGATTAAACATGAGGTTATTCATACCAAACCCTCATTATGAAATCATCTCCATTATAACTACTATTGGGTTTTTTTGGTTGATCATGACCATTATTCTGGTTATCTCATGAAAAAGAAGGAGTCTGAAGACCACTGACTCTTAATGTATGTTTTTAAAACTGAAATGTTGCCAAAGTACTGATAAATCTATTATATTAAGGACTTGTAGTAAATCTAAAACATTTCTTGGATGGTAAAACTCTCCACATTTGAGACAAACTATTAGGCTATGGGAGAACCTTAACTCCCAGGTGGGACATTGCCATTGTTAGGAAGCTGGGAAGTGATATTTAACTAAATCTATTGATGTGAGTGTTCTTTTGTCATAGATAATATCACCTGAGTATGTAGAAAAACTTCAGATTTTTTTAAAGAAATGCCTGGTGGTGGGTATTGAGGGCACATATTGCATGGAGCACTGGGTGTGGTGCATAAACTATGAATCTGGAAAATGAAAAAAAAATTAAATTAAGATTTAAAAAGAAAAGAAAAGAAATGTTACCAAAAAAACTTTCTGAAATTCAATAAATGTCAGAAGCTTGTGAAGAATTTCAAGTTGAATAATATAAAGTAATATTTCTCACACAAAGAAGAAATTTTCTAAACTAACATTATTTTACCTTAAAATATGTCATCATAATTAAGGGATAATTATCATACACTTAAGGGAATCATAAATTTCAATACAGCTAAGATCTTTCTCCCTCTACCTTTTAATGTATCATTAAATAATGAAACATGCTAACAACACATTTTAGTTCTGTATACTTTATTTCTTCATTGTTTCTATCTTTGAATTATTTTTCTCTTAGGATAGTTACTTTTTAAAATTTCTTTTTTAGTGAGGCATTGTCTACCACCTTTTTAAAAAAAACGGTGACAACTTTTGTGTTACTGAAGGTTTCAAATTGTTGGTTAGATTTAGTACCAACTTGTAACATTTTAATTGGAAGCTAAGCTTATTTTACACTTTGGTGGGGATTTTGCCAAGTATAGTGTTTCAAGGTCATTTAAAAATTGGTTCTACACTTCTCTTTTTTTCTTAAATACAACTAGATCTTTGGGAGAAAACTTGATATTCAGAAGTTCAGATTCACAAACAAAATGGAACTATTAGAGACTTTTTTAATTAAAAACATATTCATGAGAGGTTTGATTTGAATTGCACTTTTCTCCCATGCATATAAAACAGGATTTGGTTTTCAGAATTAATTCCTATTTTCATTAAAACATTTATTATATGAACTGAAGTAATCCTGCAGCATATTTTTATTTCAATTTGATCTTTTCATTGTTTCACTAAAATATTCAAGTTATTTCAGAGAGTTAAAGAAATGATAGCCATCATTCTTGCTGACAAATGGATATATGAGTATGGTATAACATAATAATGTATACATGTATATTTTGATGATTTTCAGATTTATCTAGTTTCAAATTTTATTCTTCGTTTGATTCGGCTAATGATCGAAGATTCCCTGCCTGGCTTAATCAAATGCCTTATTTTATGTTATATCTTATTAACAAAGAGAACAAAAAAAAAGCTACGAACCCATTATTTAGCCTCAGTCATCATATTATGAAAATAAGTGGAGAAAATTTCATTTAAAATGGAGTTGGGAAGCCCTGAAGGGGAAGCTTCATTCATGTTACCCCTCATCAGGGCCCACAGAACCCGCAGGAAGACAAAATGCCACTCCCTGTGCAACACCAATGCATCAACTGCCGCTGGCACCAACCATGACAGCCTTGAACTCTTGTTCTTGTCTGATTTTGTCCAAGACAACTCTTCATAGTTTCTTCAAACCTGATAAAATATGACCTTCCCTTTGTTTCTTTGGACCTGCATACATTTTTTCCCATAGTTTGCTTGTCCTAAATTGTACTTTCTTTGTTATTTCCGAACAAACTTGTTTTGCAACAAACAACTGGCTATTTTGATTTTTAGGTTGACAATAAGAATGAAGTAGGATTTCATTTTAAAAGATTAATTTGATTATCTTTAGAGACAATATATTTTGACTTTATTGAATTTTCCACTGGTCTCAAGTGCACTATCAAACAGTTCTAATTATTAATGCATCCTTGACATTTTCTTCTGCCACTTTCCATTATAATATCAAATGCCCAAATCCCACCAGCATTAATTGGAGGGACAACATGGACTGGGGTGAAGCACTTATATTCTGGAATCATACCTCTTTATGAGAGTGCAATGGCTCAGGGTGCCTGAGTGGCTTAGTCAGTTAAGCACCTGCCTTACACTCATGATCTGGGGTCCTGGGATCAAGCCCTGCCCCATGTTGGAGCTCCCAGCTCTGGACAGGAAGTCTTCTTCTCTCTCTCCCTCTGCGTGGAGCATCTCCTGCTTGTTCTCTCTCTCTCTTTCTGTCAAGTATATAAATAAAGTCTTTTAAAAGAAAGAAAGTGTATGGTTCCATCATTTCACAGGTAAGTGAGCATGAGTAAGTTACTTAACTTATGTAAACTTATTTTTACTTGAAAATAAACATCATGAAAATATCTAACTTCACAGGATTTTCATTGCCAATATTTTTGCACAGAATAGGAACACAATATATTTTAATGAATATATTAGAGAGTTTAAATTTGAAAAAACATGGAAAGTTTTCTTAAGGAAAAGTCTTAATCTGTAAGTCTTTTCAAGTAGCCATTCTCATTAGATGTAATTAAAAAAAAGACATAAAATCACTTTTTGCTAAAATATGCTTCATTGGAAAGAGCACACCTGATAAAGCCCTGCAGTAGTAAAATGCTTGGGAAATCAAGTTTATCTTGATTTTTTTCCTGAAAAGTACTTCAGAATCAAAAATCTAACCTACTATATTAATGGGCACCTGAATTTCAAATGTAGCAAAATGCTTTCCTGAAGATAATGCAATGGACTGCCATGGTTAATACAATGAAAAGAAACAGACCTGATCTATGATTTGATAGTTTTTATTTCTGAGGCCTGTTTTTGACATTCTCTCTACAATCTCTGTTGTATTTATTATATATTCAAGATTAACTATATAATATTTAAAACTGTTGTTATATTTCCTGAGATGGATTTGAAACAATATAAATTGAGCAAAGAAAATAAACTTTCAGAGGTAAAGTTTTGTGCATTGACTACTGTTTTGTGTTTGTTTGCTTGGTAAAATAATGCTACTTGAAATAAAAACTGTGCCCTGGAGAGGAAGAGAGAGAGAGAGAAAAAAAAAAAAAAACACAACAAAACAGCTTAACAGTTGTTTCATTTGAATATGGAGTGATAGGACATAAAATAAATCATTGCCAAGTGCTATCATTTTCTGGTACCTTGTGTGTGATAATCATCCATGGACCAAGATGACCTTACTGGTTCCCTGAGCTTGATTGAACTTCAGGCAGGTTTGTTCCTGATTATGGACCCTTCCCTGACTTCCCTTTTCTTAGAACATCAGAAAACTTAAAACCGTGAATTCTTTCACTGCACCTTTGAATTGTACATCTTTTCAAAAGGGTCTCTCCAATTTTATAATCCAGAAATGGCTTTCTCAAGAATGTGGGAACCATCCCTTTGAAATGTAATAATTTTGCCTCTATTCTTCCAGTCTCCATAGGATGGTAAGGAGCTTAAATTCTACAAGAAGGCTATGGATTGGGGTGCCTGGGTGGCTCAGTGGGTTAAGCCGCTGCCTTTGGCTCAGGTCATGATCTCAGGGTCCTGGGATCAAGTCCCACATCGGGCTCTCTGCTCAGCGGGGAGCCTGCTTCCCTCTCTCTCTCTCTCTCTGCCTGCCTCTCTGCCTACTTGTGATCTCTGTCAAATAAATAAATAAAATCTTTAAAAAAAAAAGGCTATGGATTATGTTATCACATTGAATAATCTTCCCACTAATGTGCCCCAGTACTTTTCTGGTAGCTCACCCAAGTGCTTAAAAACTTGACTGCTTTTTGTTTTAGCAGAGCTGAATTTAATCTCTCTATCCTATTATAATAGTCTTGACCTCTGTTGCAATAGTCTTGAATATAGTCTTGTTGCTGGTTTAACTCTATGTATTACGATTTTAATTTTTTACACAATCATAGGCCAGAAGATGTTTCCTATTGAAAAATGACCCCAAACTGGGTTTCTTAAGCCTCATTTCAAGTAATTAATAGTTGTTGGAGCAAAGTTTGTACATAGGTATACTACATAGGTATATGTATGTAGGTTTCTACGGCTGAGTAAATCTTATGCTTATGATTTCTACCTTCATGTGTATAAAATTCTGCTCAAGGCCTTCTTACGGGATGAATATGCCCTTTTAGAAATTTCAGGAATGATAAAAAAGTGAAACAAATTCCCTCAATGGTGTCAATAAACTGAGATCATAAATGGATGTTGTAATTGGGAATAGTCTACATTTGCGTTTGCTTCGCAGGTCACTGCTCGAGCTAGTTGTGGCCAGCTTTGTTGTTGATTTGTTGATAGAAGATTGGAACTCACTTACACACCTTAAAAAGAAAAGCAGATACTCCCTGTGTTTAAGACAAACTCAAAGTGAAAGTTAATTCAGCCTGAATATTCTGAAAAAGATTTCTTTGGAGGACCAGGTAGTATGTTACTGAAAATACTTGATTTGTCATTTTATGATGCAACTGAATATGTTACATTCTTAAGCATCACATTCAACTTCATCTCTATGATAATTGCCTTTTATATTTAATATTTAAATGGACTTTTTGGTTATTATAAAGAACTAAATATAAAGGAGGCTGTTTGCAGGTTTATTTTCATCTGTATAATAATGAATAGTGTTAAAATTTGTGGAGTAGAACTACCACAATGGTTTTTATTTTAGTTAAATATGGCATTTAGTTCAAATACAGTCTGGACCAATGAATTAATTAACTTATCATGAAAAATAAATCTTATCATTCTCAGAACTGACTGGTCTATCATCAGACTTGAAAAATATTCAAAAAGTGGAAAGCAATTCTCTTATGTCTTTCTGTGGGTCTTCTATACTTACACAATCAGAACTGATATAAGAAGTCTATTACATATCTAGAAACTAGGAATTCTTTTTTAGGTCATCTCTCAACTTCAACAGATGCAGCTACTCATTTAGAAAATTGGTAGTTATATGTATGTTCATCCCCTTCCTCTCAAATGGCTTGCCAGTTTTCTGACCTTTGTTTCCTAAAATGTTTCAGTATTCTTACTTATAAATATATAGTTTACCTTAAACTAAGACAAACACGGCAAAAATTGAAGTGTGGGTAAACGTGCTTGATAACATCAAGGAATTTGTCTCAAAATGACAAAGACTATATGATCTTTCTGCATGTTTTGTTTTATTTAAGGAACGGTAGCATCCACACTCTGTAATGATAAAGTTACAATTTTAATTTTTTAAATTTCTTCTAGAAAAAATAGTACAAAGAAGGTACCAATATGTAAATTTCATGTGGTCAACAAATGAATAGCATTATAAGTCTAACTTTTGATAAGGTGATGCTGCTTTAGGCAAGAGCTGATGGTATGTGCTTGTGGAAATCAGTAAAGGGGTGTGGAATATGCCACCCCAAAATGTGTCTTTTTGGCATATTGATTTTTTTGAGCCAATTATTTTTAAGAAACAGCAGACATAGGAGAAACTGAGTAGAAGTTACCCTTTTAGAAGAGACATTTACAGTTAGAAGGGAAATGTCTATTTGTACGAGTGTCTTCCTCTCTGTACCAGTAAGAGAAGGGTAACTCTAAATCTTTAGAAACTCTTATCAATGGAGAAGACAATACTTAAGTTTGCACAGAAATCTTGCTTTTGTTCACTTCTTTTCCTGGTAACCTCTCATAATCCCTTCCATCTTGCTTCCACCTCCCACCCACCCTCTTAGTTGTAAATGTTATTTGATATCTTGGTGGCTCGGACCATTTTAGGGAGTTACTTAGCTTTCCTGAATATAGAAACTTACTTTTTTTTTTTCCTGTTAATCTGTCTTTTATTAATGATGAACATCTAAGTTTCTGATTGTCAAAATTCTCACTCAGAAAACTCAAAACTTATTCCATCCAAGTGTTACATATCTAGGACATGTCTGTATCTCCATGAGTATCATTGACAAAATTTAGTCTATTGTGAGTTTTTTCCCACAAGATGAGGATTTTTCCCACAACCAGTTTGGACTACATGAGAAAAAGTGATCAATAATCATTTAGAATGGTGTTCTATTTTGATTAATAAATGTGTTTCCTATTGAATATTGCTGAATGTACATTAAATGTACAATGTACATTTGTACATTGTACATTTACACTGTAAATGTACATTGTAAATGTAAATGTACAAATGTACAGCTGTCATTTCAGTACCCTGAACCTAAGAAAACATTATACTTTAAGATGGGATGAAGGGACTAAGTTACAGTGTTATAATACTGGTTACATGGAAATTAGTAAAGATAATGATACTACGTCTAACTGGAATACAAAACACCAGAAATGGGTTATGAAATATTAGATAGTCAAGGTATATCTCAGATATTTCAGTTGGAAGCTTACTTTTTTTCTTAAATTTGAGTTAAATTATCCTTTTATTTTAAATTTTTTAAGATTATTTATTTATTTATTTGAGAGAGAAAGAGAGTAGAGCAGAGGGGAAGAGCAGAGGGAGGTGGAAAAGCAGACTCCCCATTGAGCAGAGAGCCCAATACAGGGCTCAGTCCCGGGGCCCAGGGATCACCACCTGAGCCAAAGGTAGGTGCTTAATTAACTGAGCTACCCAGGCGCCCCTAAATTATTATTTTTTTCAACTCTTACATAACATCTGTGCATATCAGAACTTTTCCATCTCCAATAGTAAATTGACTTTATTAGTTTCTATGTCACCAGCCCTAAATTCTATACACATCAAGGAGGAAATTCATGTCCCTTCATTTTTCATACCTTCAACCAGCATCTGGCATAAATAATGCATGAAATAAATAATGATTCAACTATATATTTTCCTTCCCATTTATTCAGTTTTGATCAAATTCTTATAAATGACTATGCTTTATTGCATGTTGCACTCCAGAGAGAGCAGGAACTGAAACAATCACAAAATAGGTATGAAGAAAACCTTATGAGAATAGATAAAAGTGAAAAGGACATCTCATAGTTAATGTGGAGGTAGTTTTAAACAAACAAACAAAAAATCTAAAGGCAGGGCCCAGACCAATAAGTAGGTACTGTTGGAAGGTTAGCAACTATGAGCTGCCACAACATGCCAGAGCCCAAGCAGGGTATGGAGTAGAAGACACTAGTGAGGACCTCATGCATGGAGGAGTCTCAAAGCACCTTTGTACAGATTGCCTTTTAATTGCAAAAAGATGAAAGAATAACTTTGCAATGGGGGAGGCTTCTGAAAGACCTCACCTAAACTGAGGGATCAAAGTTAACATCACCAATA
Organism: Mellivora capensis; assembly: GCA_004024625.1. NCBI lineage: Eukaryota > Metazoa > Chordata > Mammalia > Carnivora > Mustelidae > Mellivora > Mellivora capensis. The sequence goes on along the minus strand of PISX010005642.1, from coordinate 48,428 downwards.
CTAGGACAAAGTGAAATCATAAGCCAGCTGGCGAGATGCAAAGAGAAGAACACAGTGTCTTTTCTCTGACACTTTTTGCTAACATGAAGTAACAGCAGACAGCTTCAAGCTTAGTGACGTTCTTCAAAATAATTGGCTTGCAATAGTCAAAATTGCCAGCATCATAAAAGTCAAGGAGAGAGACTGCACAACTACTCTAGACACAGGGAAATAAAGAAAGATTTTTAACTAAATTCAACACATTCTAGATAATGTTTGTTTCCTATGAAGGACATTATTAGGGCAATGGATTAAATTTGAAATGACTCTGAAATTCAGATGCTAATAATGGATCAGTAATAACTTCTTGACATTGACGAGTACATTGTGGTTATGCAAGAGAGTGTTCTTTCTTGTAGGAAATACACTTACTTATTCGAGGTATTAGGACGTTATACCAGCAACTTACTCTCAAAAAAGTTACGAAAAAAGAAACTCTCTTTATTTTTCACTTAACATTTAAGTGTAAGATTGTTTCAAATTAAAACATTTTAAAAAGTGGTTTGTCTTAGTGGCTCAGTCGGTTAAAGTGGCTGCCTTTGGCTCTGGTCATGATCCCGGGTCCTGGATTGACCCGTTCATGCTCCCTCTCCTACTTCCTCTGCTGTGCCCCCTGCTTGTGACCAATCCCTCACAAATAAACAAATAAAATCTAAAAAATAAAAAAAAGACATTTTAAAAGGTAAAAAGGTAGTACAAAAATGTTGAATATCTGTATGTCATATCCACAGCAGAACAATGGAAAAATATGTGCTTTGAGAGATATTAAAAATTTGCATTAGATCAAGTATGAAAGTCAGAAGCACACTCTTACCTCGGGGTGAACTCAAATTTCTCCATGCGCTATTATTTTATAAAAAAGCAATTGTTACATTTTCTAATCAGATGCAACACTGCAGTGAACTTATTCTATGATGTGACAATACATCTCTTCTTTCTTGCTACCTCCAAGATAATAGTATTGTAAAAAGCATATTAAAAATATTAAAATGATGTACACATGAAAGCATTTTCCAACCAGGCTGTTGGAAGTGTTGATACCGTAGGGTATCTTTGAATATCATATAGGGGCAATTGTGTGTGTGTGTATGTATCCATGCATATGTAGCTTTGAAAAGCTGGGGACCAGTGGTATAGAATAGCCTTATTCCCATCTAAAATGGAATCATGAAGAAATGGCTAATTCTACATCAGGAGTTCAGTAAATGAAAAATGTAGCCTTTAACATTTTGTTAGGCCAAAAGAAGGAAATGCTCCAATACTACTGAAGATGTGTCAGAAGGATACAGATCCCAGTGCACAGAGAACCATGGCCAAATACAATTTGAACATTTAAAAGAATAATAATGACAATATATTTTATTGAAACAAAAAAAATCAAGAGGACCATAATAATTCAAAAAATTAGGAAGAATGAGGGAACACTTTTATTTAGAAAAAAATATAAATTAGACTTAGTAAATCATTCTTTTACATTCCTTCAAGAGTTGATTCTATAGTCAATATATACAAAGGTTTGGGAGAATAATATTCACACTGCCTGATAATGCCACCTCGTTGTGTACTTATTATTTCAAAAAAGAAATAAATGATCTTCTTAGAGTGGAGAGATCACAGAAGGTTCTTCCTTGAGCAAATAGTGAAAATTAACATCACTGATACTGGGAAAAAAAAAAGGCCTTTCGTGATTGTGGTGTGACATAATGAGGAGCACACTAGATCAAATACAAAATCACCTTTAAAAAAAAAAATTTATCTTGAGTCTGTTCAACCACAACAATGAGGCACAGTTAAATTGTTGGAAATTCCATAAGCCAACTGGCCTGAACCGTTTAGTAGCAATATCATACAAGATTTTTAAAAAAGGGGGAGGGGACTAGAGTGAACTCTTCTAGATTAAAAAAATAACTGAAAATAATGACAAGAAAATGCAATGTGTGACTTCTCATAGCATCTCGGTTGGATGGGAAATAGCCATAATGGAAACCCTGGGGACAATTAAGAAATTTAAAAAATGAACTGTGTGAATAGACAATATTATGATGTCAATGCTAATTAACTTCTTTATGTGTATAATGTTATTATAGTCATGTAACAGATTGCCCTTATTTTTAGGAGTTTAGTGCTAAAGGATTTCTAATGTTTCAGTAAGGAAAAATGAGGGAGAAGGGAAGGAAAAGGAAAAAGGGATATGCAAGAGAGAGAGAAGAGGTAAATCAATGTGGCAAGTGTTAACAATTGATGACTTGTAGGTGAATGGTATATAGGAATTATTTACTCCAGATCTTCTCATTTTCTGTAAGATTGATATTTTTCATAATAAAATATTGGAAAATATATAAAAACATGTGTTTCACCTATTTATACCAATGCATCATATAGTCGTTGCTATTCATGGTATTTCCACTTCACCCACTTAAAAACTCTTCTGAAAATTCAGACACATACTTCCATTAAAATATACATTTACTTCTTCTCTATCAGGGATATTTATATACACTCATAATTTCTGTGAACAGGAATTGCTATTTGTCTAACACTGATCATTGTAGTGTCATGTACATTTATGATGGTATTTAGATAAATGAAGTAATACTCAATTTGTTATACATTTTATTGCACTCCACTAAAATGAAATAAGCATTTAGAATTGACATCTTGCATAAATATTGGACTCACATTTATTTATTATCTTTGTCATACGTTTATAAGATAATATTTTTATTCTAAATTTCATGACATTTGCTTTTATAATCTGAAAAATCACTTCAATTAATGTATAAAATATTCACAACTGCTATATGGCAAGGGAAAAAACCCTACATTTTAAAAGTATTTCACATTCTTAAAATTTTCCTGTTAGAAAAATTGATAGGATTAATTTCAGTAGTCTCTTATAAACATTTCATACAGTTCCCTGACCCTTTTTCATGCAGTTTGGGCTTTAGAGAACATTCCTTCAGTGTTTCATAAAAGGGCATAGCAGGGAGAATTAATCTTCAGTGCTCAATTGCAAATAGGACTACAATTCTTCCCCCTTTCCTGTATCTTCCTCCTTTGCCTGCTGACAGCATATTTTCCTTACTTAAAAGGCAAAGCCTATTTCCCTGTCAGTGAAATCTGTACTGGCCTTGTAAGTTGTTTTGGCTGATAAAATATGGCAGAAGAAATTGCATGCCAGTCCAGAAGCCAGCCTTCGGAGAGCCCCATCACTGGAAAGAACCAGAAAAAAAAGCTACAATGCATCCATAAAGTAACACCAGCATGGCCAAATACTAACCTCCAAAAGCTGTCACTGCATTTTTATTCAATGCCATTTTTCATTTCATTTTTTACTAGGGTCGTTTTATGTCTAAATATTATGATTTTTGTTTTGTATAGTGCCTTATAAATCATAAATGCATTTTAAGAAAACCTAGTTGATGCTACTGATCTTAAACTTTTTAACCTCTGATATTTTCTCCAAAATATGTACATATATGTGTAAAATGTATATATATAAAATAATGTATATAAATACATAATATATGCAATTATTATAATTCCAGATAATTAATATATAACAATACATATATAAGTATAGAAATAATATGAAAATAAAGATTATTTATATGTATAAAATATTACATATACATAAACACATTCACGCATATGTAGAGGCAGAGGTTGAGAGTGAATCGATAATTTAATCAATTGAAATTAAAAAGCTCTGTCAGGGGATGCCTGGGTGGCTCAGTTGGTTAAGCGGCTGCCTTCGGCTCAGGTCGTGATCCCAGCATCCTGGGATCAAGTCCCACATCGGGCTCCTTGCTCAGCGGGGAGCCTGCTTCTCCCTCTGCCTCTGCCGCCATTCTGCCTGCGTGTGCTCTTTCTCTCTCTCTCTGGCAAAAAAATTAAAAAAAAAAAAATCTCTGTCAGAAGTTCAGGACCACCAGGATGGGGTCATCATATCTCATAAGCTGCATTTAACAGTCTTTGCCAAAGGGCTCAAAACCTCTAAAGGAGTATTCTTCCCCTACCTAGGGAAAATGCTGATGACTAGGACAGATAATTTCCTGGTTAGCTAGTATTGTAACATTATTTCTTGGCTCATTTTAGTGCTTCCCTTTTCAACTTCCCTGTTCTTTTTAATTAAATGACTTGGGGAAAAAAAGATGCAGAGGAAGAAATAAAAAGTAGCAATAATCTTCCCTTACCAGGTGGAATTCTCTGTTGCCTTGGTCCTCAAATATGAGAAATTTCCAAAGCAGTCATGAATCTTCATGAATTAACACAGTCTTTTTTGTGAAGCAGAAAAGAAAAAAAAAAGAAAAAAAGAAATTTGGCTCACTAAAGCTATAAACAATTCAGTGAAAATCTGTAAGTAAATAAATATTTACTCTAAAAAATCTACATGAAAGCAACCTGAGAGAATAAACTTAAAGCCACAGTTGTTGTTTTTTTTTTTTTTTAAATGTGGGACAATAAGAGTAACGTGTGCAGGTTTTAATACTGTTCATTTATGTTCGCTGAAAAGCTCTCAGAAGGCTGAATTCTCATGAGTTAGTATAATTAAAATAGGGTTTGAATATGTGAACTTCTCAGAGTTGATAAAAAGAAGCAAACTTAATTTTATAGGAAATAACAAGAGACAACAGCTCAGGTTTTCAGAGTTCCTTCTGCCCATCTAGGTTACAAGTTTCAGTTACTTGAGAAACTGCTTTTGATTAACGATGTTTGGAATTAATGAAAGCTATTTAATGAAGCTTATTTATGAATGATTTTTACAAACTACTACTTTTATTGGGAGAATTTCTGCTTGACATTTTGTGTTTTGACTGGCATTTTCTTGTTGCCAGCTGTCATAAAAGGGACGGCAACACATGCCGTTAGCAGCATATGCCTTTTTGGGTGCTGAATAGCATTTTCATACAAAAAAATCAAATGATCCATAACATTATGCTGTCATTTGAAAACAGCATCAGAAACGAAACATTTTTCATGCCTGTTAATATATTTTGTCCCCCAAGGCTCAATCTAGCATTTCCTCATTACTTTTGAAAATATAATGAGGTGAACATTTATCCTTTAATTGACACTATTAGGGTTTTCAGAATAGGAATACATTTTTATTTTTGTAGAGGTTGTAAAAATACATTTTAGAAGGTTTAGTATATTCTGTTTAGTTAATTATTATCTCCTTAGCATGCTGTTCCTCAGGAATGCTCTTTCAAATACTCATTATACATCAGTAATTACATATACTTAACTCCATGGAAAATGACATCTAAAGGCTAGTTCATACTTTGGATTGGTGCTCACTTAAAAGAATATATGCAAACCAATGCAAAACATGCAGCAATAGATTAAACTATATGGCTAAAATACATCATGAATTCTACTTAATTTGCTATGTTATAATTGTATCAAATAACAGTTTGGGATTTAAATTACAGGGATAACACTCAAATCTTTAAAAATAATAGTTTGAAATTGGCAAAACCTTTTCCCAGGTACTCCAATCTGATTCTCAAAATTTGATTTTATGTACTTAAATATAATTATTGATTTATCTATTGATCTGTTTATTGGCTTGCAAAATGCAGTTTATTAAGGCTCCAGAGAAATGCCATTTCATTCTGAGCTGGGGCACTGGTGGTGTCAGATGAACCCAAAGGAGCTGGACCCAGACAGGTTGGAAGAACCTCCCCCAAACAATTATCCTGAAGATAACTTATTTTCAAAATGTCTCTATCTTCTTTACTTAATTGAGTCTCAAGGAAACAAATGTATTTGTTTTCTTAGAGAGTAGCCCATATTTGTGTGTGTTAGGCAAAAACACAGCTGAGCATGTAATTACCTCTGTTTTATATTTCTGTATTTTGATAACTAGAAAAATGTACTGTATTTCCAGATCTTGATGACTAGAAAAACACACTAAGTTGTGTAAAATGTCTGGTTTTGTATATCTTAATTTCTCTTATTTGAAATAGAGGGTTTGCTTTAGAAATGAGTATCTGACTATTTTTCTCTTCTTCCCAGTACTTGTGTTGGTCTCTGGCACAAACATACTGATTGTTATTTGAAGGATTAGGTGTGTAAATGATAGAATGAACACATAAATATATTAGACAATGTTAATTTTTAAGAAAAAAATTTAATTGATTTTTGTGTGAAAGTGGTAAATATAGAGACATCATTCTAAAGGAGTATTAACACTATCAAGCTAACTTTGGCCCCTGAGAACCACGTAGCTTCTGAAGACTCTTGCTCATCAAACATCACTTTAAAACAGGGAGTTCTAAACCCATTCTCAAACACCGGACATTGAAGACGCCTTTGGAATGACCTAAACAGATCTTGATAGGGCAGCCAAGATGCTGACTCCCCAGTACTAAGAGTGGAGAAAGTGAAAATTTCAGTCCACATTAGGACACGAGCAGTTTCCTAAGATAAGTCTTAAGTGCAATACTCAGCAAGGATTAAACAAGTTTTCCGTTTTTAACCTTGAGAACAAATGTGCTTCATACTGGTGGATCCCTTACTGAAAATAACTTGTAATGTGTGAGGACAGATAATTCTGAAATGTGTTATGAATTAGCATCCATCCAGATATTGCCAGGACTTGTGATTCTCATTCTCTTAAGAAAAGTGATATGCAGAGTGAGTTTGAACTAGAGGTTAAGAAATTTACCTTAAATGTTTTATGACAAGACTAGTAGGGGGTTTAAGTACTTGGCTCTAGAGGCCTGTCAGTGAGGAGATGGATCAGAAGAAATAAATTAAGCTTAGAAAGTGTTAAGCTGAAAGTATCGTTGAGCAGGCATTTGGTTATAAATCAAAATCATTTATATTTCATGAGAAAAGTTTTGTTTCCCTTGAAGCAAAACCAATTTATGCCAAAACATTCCGCTCAAAGTACACTAACCTCAATGGTTTTGTATCACTACTAACTAAGGTTATGGAGTAGAACCTAAGAGAAGGAGACCAGAGACAAGATTATCTAGATAAAATGACAAAAGTGTTTCTGAATGAAATATATAACCAAGACAAGAGCATTTTTCAACATGAATAATCTACATGGTAGTTTAAATTTGGTGCATATGGGATCAGTTATTTAACATCGTAAGGCCATGCTCTCACACATTACCTGAAAACAATTCAAAATAGATTGTAAGTTAAGCTTTGTGTTTAATATTACTCAAGACATATTTTGAACATAGAAAATAATTTAAATTAAAAAGTTAAATTAAAGCATGGTAAGGTGCTAAGGGATTTTCAGTATAATAATTATTCAACAGTTACTGCCTGTGTGTTCCTCATATGCATCACTGAATACAAAGAAACCATTCTTTCTCCTGTCTTTAAGAAAGTACATTGAAATTAAGGGGGGAAAAAAGGAAATTTTAAATGTTGAATTAAGGTTATCATCTCTCACTTTAGTTGAAATGCAATATGTATCTATACATTTTACAGATATAGCTTTCAAGTTATGAAATCCATCATTTTATGTCTGGTTTACTTCATAGGGAATATAGGAGGGAAGTATTTTTAGCTAAAAATATTCATTAAAAACGTGGCTTAAACAATATGAGTGGACCTTGAAGAAAATATGGAAAATTTAGTGAGAAAATGAGACAAAATTTCCTAAGAACATTTGACTTAATTAGAAAAGGAAAAATAACATCTACCCATTTATTTGTTTTTCCTTAAATATTCATGATTTTTTTTTAATAGTAACAGCTTTGGTAACGCAATGTAAACATATGGACAAGAGCAAGAGCAAGCCAATGGTAAATGCATTTTTCCAAGGGGATGACCAAATCTCCCAAAATAAGATAAAACAATTTTTTTAAGTTTTTTTTATTTATTTGCCAGAAAGAGACACAGTGAGAGAAGGAACACAAGCAGGTGGAGTGGGAGAGGCTCCCCACTGGGCAGGGGCGTGATGCAGGGCTTGATCCCAGGGCCCTGGGATCATGACTTGGGCCGAAGGTCAATGCCTAAAGACTGAGCCACCAAATTTTTATTCATTTTTAATTGACTAAACATAGTACAATTTCAGCAGTGGTATTATCCACATAGCTTCATTTTGAACTCAGCACGGAAGCCCTTAAATAATTAATATACTTTCATTTTTAATTGAAATCCCAAATTAGATGCAACTGAAGATCTACCCATTCTGACTTTTTTTTACCCCATATTCTGTCTTAAGGAGGTTTATGATTGCATTTCTTCCATGATTATAGATTATGTACATATGACTAGAATGAGCCACTAGGGTGATTTGTGAGAAATGAGAAATCTACCTGGATTTAAATTATTACCTGGATTCAGATAATGGCTTAGCCACTTCTTAAGGCTTTTGTAATATACATTTCTCTTCAACTTTCTGGGTCTCTGTGTATCATATACAAAATAAGGATATTGGCTTATATGGTATCTAACTCATTTTTTATAACTCTAAAACTTAAACGCCAGTCAAATGTTGATTTTCTTCTCTCTTTTCACTTTCGGTTTTCAGTTAAGGTTTACCTATAGCTTTACTTACTTAAAAGACAACCTAAATAAGACAGACTATCCAAAAATTTTCAAAAACATCACTATTTATTAGACTCCACTGCCAATAAATCACTTCAACCATCATCTAGCTCTCACTAGTACCATCCATATACAACACAAATGTTGTCTAATATTTCACTTAATTTAAAACCTTTTGTGAGATCCTTCTGGATGTAGGATAAATCCATATTCATAATCCATATCTACAGTATACCATTATAGTAAATATTAGTTAATATATCTACCTTAACTACCAAGCGAGAAGCTCCTTAAAGGTTGAGATCTGATTGTACCTGTCTCTGTATTCCTGGGTCTTAGCATAAAGTAAGAAATTATATGGGCACTCAGAAATTATTTAAGGAAAGATGGAATGAAGAATAAGTTCATCTCTGAGTTTTAAGAAGATTTGAAAGTACTGTGCAATTAGTGACACTGAATTAGATTTCCCCTAATTAATGGTCTGTTTAAACACAAGTTTACCACCTACATAGGTACCTTGCAAAGAATTCCTCAAGATTAAAACATAGGCTGAAAACAACACCCCATTGACATCTTGAACTACAAAGGGTGATAAATTTTGCCCTAGGATTTGTCACTTCACTCCATAACATTAACAATCCCTTGAAATGTGCAACTGATAGAAAGCTCATCCTTAGCATTTTGAAATGTCATTGTGAACATTCTCCCTAAAGCATATTTTGTTTTACTTAATGGACTTCAGCAAGACAAAATAGTATTTATATTCAAAATATAGTATTCAGTGAAGTATTTGCCTAATTATTAATAACATTATTATAATAGAACATGCAGCTAAATAATATCTTAAGAATAAAAGGTACTTTTGGAATGCGTAGATGACTCAGTTGACTAAGCTCCTGCCTTTGGCTCAGGACATGATCCCAGTGTCCTGGGATCGAGTCCTGCATCAGGCTTCTTGCTCAGCAGGAGCCTGCTTCTCCCTCTGCCAGCTCTTCCTGCTTCTGCTCTTCTCCCTCTTTCTCTCTCTCTGACAAATAAATAAAATAAAATCTTTAAAAAAGAAAAAGAATGAAAGGTATTTTTAGTTTAAAATTCCTAACTTATTTACATAATTTTCAGTGAGAAAATGTTTTTCCAGAGGAAAAAATGTTTTTGAGAAAACTCATAAAGTAATATAAAATAAGTCAGATGTAAACTCAAAGTATAGAACATATAAAAACAAATAATAATTTTAATATTTTGAAGCAAATGAAAATAAAATAGATACTAAATTAAGTCCATATTTAAGATGTACAAAAAAGTGAAGCTGACCAATGATTAGCTATATACTTAAACATAGTTTATCTCCTAAAGTATTTCATAATTGTGTAATAGTGATCTGTCTGAAATGTTTGATATGCTATACTTTTAATTATCTGAAATGACTAAATGTTATTTTTCTTTGATATTCAAAATAATTTTTAAATGTGAGTTTCTGATGTCCTAGGTAACACAACTAAGCAGAAATTATGTAAAAGCAATTGATGAAGATTGAGTCCTTATACAAGAAATTACCTACTTATTTATATTTTTTAAAGAGTGACAGGGAGGGAGAGGGTGGACAGGGGGAGGTAGAGAAAGAATCTCAAGTAGGCTCCACTCTCAGTGCAGAGCACAACTCAGGGCTGGATCTCAGGACCCCAAGATCATGATCTGAGCTGAAGCCAAGAATCAGAGCACCTGAGCCACTCAGACATCCCAAGAAAATTTATTTTTATATGAATCTTCCATCACCTATCAATGACAGGATATCAAACTGAAAGGAAAAAGGGAAACAGTTGAGGAGTTGCATATTTATAGGAAGAGAGAAATAAACTTTTGTTTCTGTTCTAGCATCTTTTTACCTCTCTGTACCTCCATTTCCTCATTTATATGATGAGGTTTAAATAACTTAAAGATGCTATTATTAAACTATTAAAATTCTCAAAATAAATTATTCGTTGTTTTCGCTATAATGTGAATAATAAACCTTATTTGTTTAATTTTATTAGTGTTATTTTTCTAATTCTGAAAATATGAAATTTCTTCAAGGATATTGTGTTGTGTGTGTGTGATTTTCTCAACATGAGAACTGCTATTACTGCTCTCATATTAAGAATATTTACCCAAAATGAAAAAAAAAGAGATAAATTAGAAAACAATGCCAAAGAAAAAGGTTTACCAAAAATGAACTTACATAATGAGTGAAAACTGCATTAATAAATGTTATGAGTTCAACTAAACAAAATAAACAAAAACCCCCAAATTCCATAGCTGAGCTACCCATTACACCTCCTTTTCATAATTAACACCTATTTCATTCTCATTCATTCACTATAAGAGTATCTTCTAAAAATTGAGAATATATCTGTATCTCAGTTTTTTCTTTTCCTTTTAGTGTATGTCTTTGCTATGGGTTGGTGAACAAAATACATATCAGATATAAGACATATAAGAGAAAATTTTTGAGATACACACTATACACACACACACACATAAGATATAGAAAATGTATAATCTATGTGTATTCTTTTATTCACTAAATGACTATAACACTGATCTGAAAACCTCGATATGTAGACAGGACCATACATTGAGAAAAGTTAGCTTTTATTTTTCCTTTCTTTCTTTCTATTTTTTTTTTTTTAGTATTTTTTAATCTTTTGGCACACCATCATGAACAGGTGTCACTAAATGTACAGGGACATGTGGAGCCAGGGTGGCAAGTCTGTCAGAAAAGAGACTTCCCCACACTCTTCCAATTTCACAGATGTCATAAGGAAAATTCTGCAAGACGCCTTTCTTAAACTCAGTATTACCTGGCACCTCAGGCTGTTGCCACTGCTGCCAAGGGTCTTACCAATCCTTGAGTAGGCAGTATGCCATGGAAACAGATGGGCACACATACAAGACCCCAAGATATAAAACCTAAAGATGAAGCACATGTTTCTACGGATTGTCATCTTAGGTGGGCACATTGACATGACTGGTACCATATGAATTAAATATCTTCGACAGTGTCAGATGCAAGTTACCTGTAAAGGAAACCAAAACTAAGGAAAAAAAAAAGAATTATAAACCCACTTTTTGCATTATGCAATATGGTTGTTATTGATAACATCCATCTTTCTTCCGTGCTTCTTTTTTAAAAATATTTCATTTATTTGAGAAAGAGAGAGGTGAGGGAAAGGGACAGAAGGGGAGAACAGGAAAAAGCAGACTCCCTGTGGAGCACAGAGCCCCACACCCTGAGATCAGGACCCTGAGATTAGGGCCCTGAGAGCAGGACCTGGGCCAAAATCAAGAGTGGGACGCTCAAATGAGCCACTCAGTTGCCCCGTTCTTTTTCAGTCACGTTTCTAATTAATTATTTTGCTAAAGAATTCACAATTACTTATTAAACACTGCCTTCAGTGCTCTTGCTTGCATTGCTCCTCATACCTATATTGTTTATTCACTCTTCCTCCATTTGACTTCGTAAAGCGTAATACCAGCAATACTACTGTTCCACACAAACAAGAGCTTGTCCAAAATTTCAGCCCAACTCATGTGCCATATTTCTTGACCAAAATAACTCATCTTTTTTGTCTTCAAATTCATTGTATTTTTGTTGGAATAACAATGATAATTTTTACTTCATTCTTCTTTGTATGATGTCTTTTTAGTATCTTTCTTCTCTGCCATCAAAACATAATTATATTACAGCTGAGAAGTTATTTAGTTCAACTCTATAGTTCTTAAATTATAAAGCATCTTGTTGGTATGTTTTAGTTATAGCATGTGAAAATATTTTTCCACGTGTAAAATTAAATAAGATTTTGAGATTTTAAGAATCTATCTAAAGATTTTATAAACATGTTTATCAATTTGGATTAGTGTTTAAATTGATTAAGGGCTCAGAGTTGATCAAATGTATCCATAAAGGCAATGAGGTTTAACTTGGACATTAAGTACTTGCTTGACTTTGAGCGTATAATTGAAAACATTCAAATTGTGAAGTATGAAGATATCTATGAAATATAAAGTAATAAAAAGTAAATTAACATTCCCTGGCAAGCATAGCAATGTTGTTAAAAGGAAATAAAAAAAATCAGATAGTTTATCACATAAAACTAATTAATGAAGTGATTTAAGTGTTATACTACCCATGTATTTGCTGCTAAAATTTTTCAAATATTGAGCAAAAATATTTGATTTATTGCTCTTATGGATATTTTCTTTATATTATCTCTTGAGTATTGATAAACAAAGAGATCAATGATGCTTATTAATGTCACCCTTGTGAAACAGCATCAATAACAGTCAGTATTAATGCTCCAGTTTATACACCATCGCTGCCTCTGGATAAAATGTAGGCTACAATCTACAGTCTAATTTCAATAATTTTCCCCAGAACTCTTCAGTCCTGCCATGTAATAAAACTGCATCTTCATAGTGTCTCCAATTCTCTTCTGTTGGTGAAAAACAAACAAACAAACACACACACACACACACACACACAACTATTTTTGTTTCCAGTCTCCAAATCAATTGAAATACAATCCTACTCAGGGCTCCTGGGAGGCTCAGTGGGTTAAGCCTCTGCCTTCAGCTCAGGTCATGATCTCAGGGTCCTGGGATCAAGCCCCACATTGGGCTCTCTGCTCCGCAGGGAGGCTGCCCCCCCCCCCACTGCCTCTCTGCTTACTTGTGTTCTCTGTCAAATAAATAAATAAAATCTTAAAAAAAATAGAAATACAAGCCTACTCAAAATATTTGGGCTATATTAAAACTTTTAGCTTTTTAATTTTTAAGATAAATAAAACATTGTGGCAGTACTTAAAAACTCTGCCTATTTGAAGATGTGGAATTCTAAATTGGTTGCCAAGCCTGTGAGACTCTTAGGTGATAAGCACAAATATGAGTGACTTCCTGCAGAAGTATTTATAAACACTTGTATCAAAACTACTCTTAATGTTCTAATTTCAGATAGAGTGTTGAAAACTTGAATTCTAGAATGCAGATCTCTGCTGGCATAAAAATGACACTTCAAAATTGTTGTTGTCAGTTAAAATAAGCAGAAGAAATAAGGTGGCCTGTATGGGTAACTCAAGTGGAATAAGCTCAAACAGTGAGCAGAGGAAAAAAAGTACCAGAAAACATTAAAGAATAAGTTCTACAAAGGAAGTGACATAGAAGCAGAAGAAAACAGCAGTAGATATTATTCCCACTAGCAGGAAACAAACGCCTTGTGTAAACACTGCTATCAAATAACCACTGTGAAAATGTGCATGATTTTTCCTCTCAAATGACAAGTATTTCAAAAAATTATACATACTTTTTAAAAATGTGAGATTGGCAGAAAGGCAACATCCTTTATATTGATAACTACAGCACTTTAAAGTGATGAATAAGGGACGCCTGGGTGGCTCAGTCAGTTAAGCGGCTGCCTTCGGCTCAGGTCATGATCCCAGGGTTCTGAGATCGAGCCCCACATCGGGCTCCTTGCTCAGCAGGGAGCCTACTTCTCTCTCTCCCTCTGCCTGCCACTCTGCCTGCTTGTGCTGTCTTTCTCTGTCTGTCAAATAAATAAATAAAAACTTTAAAATGATGAATAAACCAGAGAAACAATGAATGGAAATAAGTATGAGTAGTAGCTTTCAATTATTGACTGCTTACCAAATAGCAAGATATATACCAAGGGCATTAAATATACTCATTCACCAAACTCAAACTAGTCTGTGCAGGTAGTGTCAGACACATTCCCCCACTAATTTTAAAATGAAGGGACAGATTCCCACTAATTTTACAAATGAAGGGACAGAGAGTTTAAATAGCATGCTCAAAGAAAATTTTATTGTGGATATAATGCTGAACACTTGGAAGCGCAAGCTTAAAAGAAGAAACATTTATTCAGCCCATAAGCTTATAAAAGAATGGACAGCACATATCTAAAACAATATTTATTTTGGTTCCTAAATTATTCAACTGAACTGATGACCAGAACAAAGCAAAGAATGGCCATGTAGTCATTGTATTCAGGGATTGTTATACACAGCTTATTCTGTATAGTGACAATGAACTAATACAGATTGTGATGTCTACTTAGCCTTAAAGAAAACTACCAGAGGAAGGAGGGGCAGAGCAGTCACGGAACAGATGTGACAGCGCAGAGCCAGTCACTGGCCTGAGCGTAGCTCACTTGTGTAAGTTGTGAAGGGGGTTGTATAAAAATGTGAGTTAGAGGAATTTTCTTTCATTTGATCCACTCAATATTCAGTTTCTAAAAATCTTATGAAGGATTCTCATGAAAATATAAGTTTTTTTTCAAATTCATGCATAAAATGACCAATATTCCTACTAAAAAAATGTCATTCCTATTATTTATCAAAATATAGCATTAAACTTACCAAATTTACTTATAAGCTTTAGTATGGGCTTTCTGCCAAATGTTAGAGGATTTCTGTTCTTTCTTAACTCTAAAACTAAGTACAAACACAAAGAATCAAAGTTAAAAAGAGGGCTGTTAGAATTCCTTTGAAGAATATAAAAAGACTCAATTTTTGCTACCATGGCAGTGAAGTGAAATCTGAGGTTATCCACTGTGGGAGTAACAAGGTTTTAAGGTGAGACATTCAAAAAGCTCTTCTTTGAATCCACTTGTTGTGCTTTTGATCCTTCCCGAGAAATAGAAAAAAGGAGGGGAAAAAATAGTGTGTTACACTGAATATGGCATGAGCTCCAGAAATACCTGGAATAGCACTGCATTAAATCTATCACATTAGAAGATATAAATAACACACAACTGATGGTTTGGCAGTAGTTGAATGGTAGTCGAGTGTAAAATGCACTTTCTGTTTTTTGCACAATTTCTCAAATGGCATGAACAGTGCAGCACTCAGTGCATTAGATGTCACCAATTTCATAGAATTTCTTTAACAAGTGAAATAATCTTAAAGTAAGATCTATCCCAGCAGCTGTCCGCTGACTTGGCTTGCTTTCTAGAGAGCAGTCAAAGGACAGTTACTATTTTTTTTCACTGTTGCTATTGTATTTTCTGTAGTTGTAACAATATCTCCTATCTACATATTCTGTTGTTGATCCCGAAAATGAAAATACATAATGAGACCACCTACTGTTCAGTTTTATTTTCAATCTCTGAACAATGGAGGTGAATTTATTTTACTTTTTACTTAATCTTTGGTGTTGAAGTGTTTCTCTTTTTCTCTCTAACATGCAATGTAGAAGTAATGTTTCAAAGAATAAATGGAGTTCCCTATAAGCTTGAAAATCAAAGTTACAAGCATCTAAATTGCCATCCAACTGACTATTTAAAAAATGAATAGGCTATTTAAAAAAAAATCCATTTGAAAAGAGAACAGGTTCAGTCCTTGTTATAAGGAGTCATGAGCATTCAGGGAAGATTAGTCTCATCAGCTCTCACAGGAATTACCCTTCCACAAGAATCCTTTCTCCTTTTCATATTCCAAAAAAATTGTCCTTTTCCTAACAAATGAAAACGGAAAAAATGTAATAACTTTAAAGATCTTGACAAACATTTTCTTAAACACTGACTGACAGGTTGAATGGTTCTTGCAAAATAGATTAAAATGAAAATGCATTTGAGGAAAGAGGGGAGAAACAGAACTGCTCATGTCCTGCCAGATAGACCCTCTGTTGAGGTCAACCCTGGAAACACGCTTCAGGGACACAGAATTTTGCAGCCAAACCCCTCAGTGAGGCCAAGGTTAGTCCTGAGCTGGGAAAGGACAGCATGAATTTCACCTTGCCAGCAAGTTGCAATCTGCATCCAAATTGTTGTGACAGAGCTTGCCTACAAGGCAGAATGTGTGTGTATGTGAGGCCCTGCCAGCAATGGGCAGAATACTAAAAAATTTAGTCACTAAATTGTCTTATCTGTCTAATTTCTACCAGACATTCATCTAGTATAGAAACAAAGAGGCCTTTAAAAAATTACATTTTAAGATGACTCACAGTATTTGGGAGCACAGGAGACGTCCATAAGGCCACTGCTCCAGCAACCATTTCTCAGCACTTTGAGCAGCTGCTAGTAGCAGAAACTTGACTATCCCTTTTGTGAGGACTGCACGCAACATTTTTTTTTAAAGATTTTATTTATTTATTTGACAGAGAGAGATCACAAGTAGGCAGAGAGGCAGGCAGAGAGAGTGAGAAGGAAGCAGGCTCCCTGCTGAGCAGAGCCCAATGTGGGACTGGATCCCAGGACCCTGAGATCATGACCTGAGCCGAAGGCAGGGGCTTAACCCACTGAGCCACCCAGGCGCCCTGCACGCAACATTTTACCTCCTGTCCTGGGAGCTGCCCTGTGGAACATCCACAGAAATCTTTTAGTGTCCTGGCATGTGCAGCCCCCAAGTGCAGCAGTGTTAACCCCTGAGGTACCACCCTTGACTAAGGTGGGGACAGACACCAATGCATAAAAGCTTTTTTGTCACCTGGGGGACACCAGTGTCTGCTTCAGGCTCAGGTCATGATCCCAGGATCCTAGGATGGACCCCTCATTGGGATGTTGCTCAGCAGAGAGCCTGCTTCTCCTTCTCCCTCTGATGTCCCCACTGTTTGTGCTATCTCTCTCACACACAAATAAATAAATAAATCTTTAAAAAAATAGTTTTGAGTTGTGTAATGCTTCTCTGACTTTTCTGTGAGATTGAGCCCTGGGCACCCGAAGGGTGCTAAATCAGTAAATCCTTGCATACAGTGTTTTGGTTCTCTTGTCTCTCATTCTTACTACATAAAATTTTCTAATAAACTACTCTACTAGCCTTTGATTCAGTCTCTGCTTTTGGGTGAATCCCACATATATTAGGGGAGCCAACTCATTAGAATATGTGGGAGCATTTATTTCTAGGTAGTAATTTTATTTTTTTTCAGCTATTTTTTAACTATTTTTTTTATTTTTTATAAACATATAAAGTATTTTTATCTCCAGGGGTACATGTCTGTGAATCACCAAGTTTACACACTTCACAGCACTAACCATAGCACATACCCTCCAGTGATTTTATTTTTAAAGTAACTCAGATCTCTAAGTTCATCTGTATCTGAAAAACTATGGGTAAGAGTTTTTGTTTACTTGTTTTTAATGATTAAACTACATCAAGCTGAGGAAGTTTAAAACACATGTATGCCTTGTCAAACTGTATATGGAACAAAGTCCAAGGATGTTCACATGGCTCACAAGCCATTTCAGGCTCCCCAGGAAGCACAGTCAGTCACCATCAACCACTGTTTAAGCATACACACACACACACACACGTGCACGCACGCACACACACGCACACACACACATTTATGTACCTACATACAAAGCCTAAATTTTATCAAACCGAAACAAAATTATTCAATGCTCTCACAGTCCATCATGATTTCTCGTGTTTCTGCTTCTTTCTTCTACACAAGAACTCTTCATCTATTTGCCCATCACATGCACCTCCTGTTTCTTTTGAATATCTTTAACTTGGATCCTCCTTTCATCCATATTAGTCAGATAAATTTACATGATTCTCTGTGGGATTGTAAAAACATTTCCATGTAGCAACTTTATAATGCACTATTTAAATAAGTACATGCTTTGGGGTGTTTTATATTACATTAAAGGTAGGATCTTTGTTCTGTTTATAGTATTGCCTCCAAAACATCAGAGTAGATGCTTTATAAATATTTGAGAATAAATCAGTAATTGAATTATAGTAGTGTTTAACACTCCCTTAAATATCCAACTCCTCTCTAAGGTATATTATAGTGATGACATTGGTTCAACCCTTCTTTAGGAAATCAAATTCCATATTGTTGCCCAGTAAAAGAAATTTGTTTTACATTCCTCAGTTTCAAGACTTTTGGTTATTTCTTCCATATCATTCACTCATTGGACTAACATTAATTGTGTACCCATTATATATCAGGCACCAAGGAGAACACCTGGAAATGATACAGTGCTTGCTTTCTGAAAACTTAGACTAACAGCCTAATGGGGAAACCAGGAATTAACATCTGAGTATGAACTACAATTTATGCAGTTAACGACGTGATATGTAATATAAAGGCAGTGAACAGCTTGTGAGGAGAAAGCCTCACTTCAGAGAGTTGAGAAACAACAACCTAAAAATGGATTTTACACTGTAAGAAAGTAGGGGGAGGCATTTAAGACAGAGAGGACAGTGTGTAAGAAAAGTCTGACATAGAAAAGGACTGGTTATCTTCCAAGAACTAAAAGGAAACTGGTAGGGATAGACTCAGTGAAGGAGAGAAGAGGCTGGTAAGGAGTGAATTCAGAGAGGAAACCAGACACAAAAATAAGGTCACAAAAGTCATCTTCAAATTGGGTTTTATTGGAGTTGCAGTGAAAGCTATAGAAGGTTTAAAAGGACTGGAGTTGCAAGATATAATGAGTATTTTATAAACAATCAGGCTTTCTACTCTCTGGAGAATTGAGTGGAAAAGATAAAGAGTGGAATTGAGAGGAGAACAGTTGGATAAACGCATCTGCAGCCTAGCAGGGAGATTGCATGTGAGATACAAATTTGTGAGTCAATATTTAAATGATATTTAAAGCAAAGGACAGAGATGAGATCTATAGAGAATGAAAGAAGTGAAAACTGTTCCTGAGTGAATGCATCAACAACAACAAAAACTCAGCCTGTCAGAGGGAAAGTCTGGAATATTCAGTGTCCCAGAAACTGCCAGATAAAAGTGTTTGAGATGTTGAGAAGCATTAACTATGTCATATGCTCCCAAGAGTTCTAGAAAGTTTATTACCAAAGTGCATTATTTGAAATTGGTAAAATGTAGGTCATTGCCAATCTTAGAAGAAAAATGCTCAAGCAGACTCGGTGTAGAGACATTAGATAAGGATGATCGGAAGGAGTTGCAGTATCAGTGAAAACATATATATAGTTTTTGTTCTAAGTTTGTTGTAAATTTGCCTATGAAGAAGCAAATGTTGGGTGTTTGAGCAGAATTTTTACAAGGATATGAAAATCAGGTGGAAAAAATCAGAGAGTCAGAGATTATTTATGTACTTACTTATTTTTAATGAAATATGTTTAAATTATTTTTTTATTTAAGTATAGTTGACACACAATGTTACATAAGTTTCAGGTGTACAATTTAGTGATTTGAGAAGCTTGTATGTTATGCTAGCTACCATCTTTCCTGTTACATTGTAATTATGAATCTTTGACTATATTCTTATGCACCGGCTTTTTATTCCTGTGACTTTTTCACCCCATAACCTTTTTCCCTTCACTGCTTTTATACAGTCCCCATCCCACTCCCCTCTGGCAAGCATCACTTTGTTCTCTGTATTTATAGGTTACAGAATTCTGTTTTTTTGCTTGTTTATTCATGTATTTTTCTTTATATTCCACTTATGAGTGGAGCCATATGGCAACTGTCTTTCCCAGTCTGACTTATTTTACTTAGCATAACACCTTCTAGATCTATCCACATTGTCTCAAATTGCAAGAATTCACCCTTGTTTCATGACTGTGTATTTATCTATCATCTATCTATCTGTCTATCAATCATCTATCTATCATCTCTATCCACCTAACTATATATCTATCTCTCTGTCTCACAACTTCCTTATCCATTTATCTAATATTCGGCACCTAGGTTGCTTCCATATTTTGGCTACTATAAATAATGCTGCAATAAAAATCAGGATGCATGTATCTTTTCAAATTAGTGTTTCCATTTTCTTTGGGCAAATATCCAGTAGTTGAATTATTATTATAACCTTCTATAGGTTTCACTGCAACTCCAATAAAACCCAATTCAAAGATAGCTTTTGTGACCTTGTTTTGTGTTTGGTTTCCTTTCTGAATTCACTCCTTACCGCCTCTCCTCTCCTTCACTAAGTCTATCCCTGCCACTTTTGTCATTTTCCTTGTCAGATTTTTCACATAATCTGCACCCACCCAGGTGGTGAAATATAGAATTTATCATCTCTTCAGAGCAGTATCTAAATTAATAAATTCAATAAATTCATATCTATGTACTAGAACACAAAGAGTACTAGAACACAAAATGAATTTGAAAATTAAATTCTGCTAAGTATTACTGTTACACATAAATACAGATACAGATAAACTGTATCTGATCTTCAATTTTGTGTTGCTGTAGTAACTTTAAAAATATACTTATATTGTCTGTGTTAAAATCAAAATACGTTTTTTTTGCAAATTATAGTTTGATTTATGCTTCATTAGCTTAGTGAGCAATCTTACTATATCAATGTAAAATACGAAACCATTTCAAATACTAGAATTCAAATCTCAAACTAATATCCTCCATAACTTTTTAAGGTCCTTTATTTGAGAAGACTACTATTACTCTACATGTAAGTTGCTTCTATTACTTTTCTTAAAGGATCATTGATAATAAGATGTCCAGGTACCCTAAAGAATGAGTGATGTGCTAAATTTATGAGAGAACATAGTTGGCATGTGATCTCTAAGAAAAAAATACACTCTTGGGAGAGGTTTTTATTGGGTATTCTAGAGAAAACTTTACAGTTATGACTATGTCTTCATTAACACAGAATGTTTTCTAGGAACTTCTTTGGCTATAAATTCCTGAAACAGGAGGATTACTTCATTGACTTTGATTCAGAACCCAATGAACTGAAGAAAGAAAGACTCATTTTCATTTCAATGCTCTGGAGAATCAGGCAGTTGGACACAAGAGTACAAGTATACGACCTTATGTTGAAGAAGTAATATTAAGAAGGAATTCTGCCAGCAGTTATGTGACTTAGAATTCAGCATGTCTGGTCTTCAATATAATACTGAAATAGGAATTATTAAATTAGCTTTTGTCAATGAAAGTAAGAAGCATATGGAAAATCATTGGCAAAATGACCTTAATTAATTGCTTTTCTATCCTTGCAAAAAGCAAAGTTTAATAGCTACAAAAGACCAAAATTTAAAAAAAAAAATCTGACCTGCAACCACTGTAGAGACAACATTTGCATTTAAGTGGAGTCAAATTGATTTCCTCCATTTTATAAAGGCAAGCACTCTTACAATTTAACAATTTAGCAGGACCATCTAATATTTAAATAATTAAAAAATAAAGACATTACACACTGTGGCCTTTTAAAATTCCTTCAAGTCTTTTAAAATAAATTTATCTATTGAGTTTACATACATATTTATTGAGTAAAGTGATGTTAAAGAAAAAGCAATTACTTTTAGAAACCTGTTATTGCTTGCAAGACCTAAGACAAAATTATTACTTTTAACTGATATATATAAAACTTAGTTATAACATATTTTGTACAGGTAAAGAACATTTTAAATGTAGAGCTACATATACTAGGAGCTAGATATGAAGGCAGAAGAAAGTGAACAATCTAGAATCAAGGAGCCATTCATTGGAAGCTACTACCTATTTCCCCAAAGAGCAAAATGTACAAATCAAGGAGCCAATATTACTTTGTGTATAAGTCTGCTCAAGTTGCCATGACAGAACACCAGAGACTGGGGGGACTAACAGAAATAACAGAAGTACTTTTTTTTTTTTTACAATTCTGGAGGCTGAGAGTTCAAGATCAAGGAAATGCCAAGGTTGGTTTCTAGGAAGACCTCTCTTTCTTTGACTTGCAGATGGCAACCTTATTCCTGTATCCTCACATGGCTTTTCCTCTATGTGCTCTCACTCATGGTATTTCCTCCTTTTCTTATAAGGACACTAGTCCTATTGAATTAGAGACCCACCTTTATGATCCATTTAACTTTAATTATGTCCTAAAGGCACCAAGTACAAATACAAATGCCTTGGAGGTGAGAATTCAACCTATGATTTAAGGGGAGAGGAACAGGCAGGAGAAACACAATTTACATACAATATTTGGAAAATTGTCCTTGGTTTAGTACATACCAGTGATGTTTTCAATGACCAATGATACACATTATCTGAATAAACTGTAAGCGTAACAAGTAAACTGAGCATTTATACTGACTTGCTATTTCCAAATCTTAAATGTATCCCAACCTCAGTTATGTCATTTACTGGATCTCTGAAAATAAACTACCTTATTGCTTAACAATGACTTTTGGCTAAAAATGTTATACTTATTCCTTTCATAGAGAGTGGATATTTGATGTACTTAAATCTAAAATTTAAAAAAAAAAGGGAGAATATTTCATACTCTATTTTCCTTCCAACTCCATTTTTATCCACTATTATAAAGAAAAATAGAGAAAACAAATTTATTTTAATTTTTTTTTGTATTACTTGCATCCCTACACTGTCCTTTTTAGTCAAACATGTAGAAAACACATTCAGAGTCTTAATGAATTACAAGATTTTTTTTTTTTAAGATTTATTTATGTTAGAGAGAGACCTCTCACCATCAAGGGGGAGGGGCAGAGGGAGAGGGAAAAAGAAAGAGAGCAACAGACTTCCTGCTGAGCACAGAGCTCCCACTCAGGACTCATTTGCAGGGCTCATGATAGGCCTTGATCTCACACCTGAGACCAGGACCTGAGTCCTGAGCTGCAATCAGGAGCTGGATGCTTAAACTGAGACACCCAGGTGCCTCTACAAGATTTAAACAAGGCGTAGCTACAAAATCTTTATCTTTCTAAGGGTCTTAATTATATAACTCAACCTAGATGGCTATGTATATCACGTTTTATTTTTTATATATAGGATATATTTGTATTTTTAATATTCCAGTATTGCTGTTATGAATAAAGAAAATCTTCAAAATGGTGGGGAGGACATAGATTGAAAAAATAAAGAAAACCAATCATGGTTAGAGAGCTTTAAAATGTATCAGGGCTATAGAGTCACAGAGAATTTCTAATGGCTGAAGAACTTGAGGAAGGCTTCATGAAGACAGTATCTTATAAGTTGTACTTACATGAAGGAAAGTATTTTAATTGACAAGGAAGTAGTTTGCCAAAACAGTTCTTCTATTTTTAGCAGGAGTAACAGAAAATATATGATACTTAGACTTCATGAAATTTTATTTATAACTGAGAACATTTGTTTATATATTATATATAAAATATACTATATTTTACTTATAAGCATTTAATATTAGATATTATGCATTTCATTTTATTGTATAAGTATCTATTATATGTAATTTATTCTAGTACATATCGTGTTGCATTGTTATTATTCAATTTGCATTATACTAGCAAATAATGGTAAAAAAATAAAGCTGCCACCTGATTTCCTGAATAAATAAAAATAAGCCAAATAAAACATAACCCTTTAATGCTATCCAAAAAACTTATCTTTGAATTCTTGCTATTCTATTTTTTTCTACTCCTCTGTTCCTGTTATCCGGGAGCTGGTAATTTAGCTGCTGCACTCAGAAGCTAAGGAGATTGGGAGAGAAACAGACATTTCTGTTATCACAATCACAACTCTGGGTGACAACAAAATTGATTTGACCATTGTCCCTTCCTCCACACCCAAAAATCATTGCCATAAATGACAGCTCTCCATCAAGTAGCAGCTTAGTTTAGTGTAGTTTCTTTAATTTATCATTTTATTTTATTATTTTTATTAAGTTTTTTCTTTTACTTTTAGTATAGCTAATATACAGTGTTATATTAGTTTCAGGTATACAATATAGTGATTCAACAATTCTATTATCATTAGTCAATCTCATCATGATAAATGTACTTATAATTTCTTTCACCTATTATACCCATCCTCCCACCCCACTTCCCTCCAATATGCTTTATTTTAAATTAGTAACCTCAGTTAAAGTTTCTTTGTTTTGTTTTTTTTCCCCCACAGGAACATTTTTTACTTGAAGCATGCTTCAGAGCACATGGTTCTAAAAAAGATACGTAAAACATTCCATCTAAGAAAAATAGGATACACATTTTCTTCAAGCACACACAGAAGAATCCCCTAGCTAAATTACATAAAAAGAGACATAACTGGGACACCTGGGTGGCTCAGTTGGTTAAGCATTTGCCTTAGGCTCAGGTCATGATCCCAGGGTCCGGGAATCGAATCCCACATTGGGCTTCTTGCTCAGTAGGGGACTTGCTCCCTCTTTCTGCTGTTTTTTCTCTCTCTCTTTCTGACAAATTAAATAAAATCTTAAATAAAAAGAGGAACATAACACATGTTACAAATTTAAGAAGATTGAAATCATACCAACTATATTTTCTAGCTGCAATGGTACAAAACTAAAGATCAACTAGTGACAGAATTAAAATATGCACCAAAGTAACTTGGTGACAGAAAAAAGCAATATATAAAATGGAAATCAGGAGGATGGAGAGGTAAGTAACACAGGCAAAAGAGATGGTGAGAGAAATGCTACGCTGACAAGAAACGAAGGACAGTGCACATTTTTTTATATTATTGAAACCTAAGGAGCAAGGCAGAGAGCCAGAAGCTGGGAAGCAAAAGCAGACCAAAATAGCATTTTTAATGGTTATAAAAACAGGAAGAGTTTATAGCTAGTAGTTATTGATTGAACAAATATGACTCATATATTACTGTATTACTAGATCCACATCAAATAGATTTCAGAAAGAGATTCAAATATCCTTAAATGATGAACCACTATTGTTTATGAAAATTTCCCCAATTGCAGGCCAAAGTTAATTCCATAGTAGATAAAGAAAACATACTGCTTAGAATATTCTCATAGTCTCTTAATTTTTTAAGTACTTATTAATTTTTCAGGTAATATTAGAATGTAGAATAATGAGAGACTACTAATATTTCTAAAACTAAAAAGTCTTCTTTTTTTTTTTTTCCAGTCAGTTTTACATCTCAATTATAGCATTTTTAATTGAGGCTTGACATTTTTCTGCTCTTGCTAGGACTGTTATTAAGATAACAAGGTAAGTGGGCGCCTAGGTGGCTCAGTGGGTTAAAACCTCTGCCTTCGGCTCGGGTCAGGATCCCAGGGTGCTGGGATTGAGCCCCACATCAGACTCTCTGCTCAGCAAGGAGCCTGCTTCCTCCTCTCTCTCTGCCTGCCTCTCTGCCTTACTTGTGATCTGTCAAATAAATAAATAAAATCTTTTAAAAATTTTTAAAAATACATTTAAGATAACAAGGTAAACAATGCTTCAATAATATTCTATATTTAAGATATGTTCTCTTAAACCCCTATGGTTCATTTTGTTTTAAATTTTATATCCATAATTTAAAACTGATTCCTAAAATAAAAATTCTATATATTTGCACTTGGGCTTCAAGTTTGTTTGCTTTAGGTTGAGTTTTTAAAATATATGTATGCTTTCAGAATATAGGGTGCTATATCTACATATAGCTGTATATTTCCAGCTGTTTTATAAAGCTTATCTTTATTTTTCAATATGCATGCGAATGAATTCTTTATTCCAGTGAAATTCACATGCTTTCACAGAGCCACTACAAACTCTAAAATGAAAAGAATTTCTTGCTGTGAAGTAGAGACATAAAAATATGTTAACTGGGAGTTATTGTAAAGCTATATTTTTCTGAGTAATATATTCTTGGTATAATTACCTTTGCTACATCAACCAGACAAACTTGGAATTTCAATCTTTATGAGAGAAATAAAAAAAAATTAATCCATGTAAACTGGAAATGATAATAAAGCCAATTTTACCCTTATAAAAAATATACTAAAATCTAATTTTCTCTATTAGGAAGACATGACTAGCATGAAGACACTGAAGATGAATATTATTAAACTGAAACCAGACATGGAAGTTTTAAAAAAAGTTATTGTATTTAATTATTTAGAAATATAATCAATATTAAAGATAATCTGCTGCCAAAGATGAAAATGTTGAGTTAGAGTTGTTATTATTTTACTTCCAATAAAATATCTCTGAAGCTGAAAATCAGATGGGAAAGAGAAAAGACAAAACTAAGACTCTGACAAAAGAATGGATCTATAACTTTTATAACGTGAATGTCAAAAGTGGTTTGAACAGGAAATTGGGACTTCCACTTTCAGCTGCATGATGGACTTGCAATCCAGAATCCAAGTGACATGGTCACTTACAGATCATATGCTGGGTATCAGCTCCTAGAATTCTCTGCACAATAGCCATTAGGCTGTCTTCAGTGCCTTTTGTAAGCCTCTTTCCTGATCCCACTCTCATAAGGCAGAGTAACTATTGGTATATGTGCTCCTAGGCTTGAGACATGGCCAAAGGCAGCAGGATGGCAGGTAGGGCAGGGGCTAACTGATCTTGATACATATGTGCTGCACTGTTTTGTTGTACCAGTGGTGGTATCGGAGTCCTTGTTTGCATGGAACGTAACTGTAAAGTTGGAAAAGAAAAGTGGACTCCAAAGCAGAGACCTACACTTGGGCTTTTATACCAGCCACACAAATGTTAGAGATGAACCTGGTTTCAGGATTTATTTCACTTCGCAAAATAAGTCTCTCCCTGAGGGTAATTTATAATCAGAAGCCTATACACACTGTTGCAAATTTGGACTATGTGAGTGGTCTGACAATGGCCAAATTGAATGATAATCATTAAGTGGATTGGAAATGAAACAAAAGTTACTCCTGAAAAAATTCAACCCTCTCCAATCAAAAGATGAGCATCTCTTTCTTCTCCCAAATCAGAAAAAATTTTGTCATAGTTTCTAAAAATGATATTAAACTTAAAAAAATATTGTTTTAATGTTCTACTCCATATATACCATACTCACTGTGACCCTCTAAATCAGGTTAGGGTGAACTAGGGACCTCCATCCAGTTGCCTGTTGTATGGCCTGCAAGTTAAGAATTTTTTTTTATGTTTTTAAATGTTTTCAGCTAATCAAAGGAAGAATAAAATGTTGTGACTTGAGGATTATAAAATATTCAAATTTTAGTTTCTACATATAAAGTTTTATTATCACATAGTTCCTCTCATTTGATAATTCATTATCTGTGGCTGCTCTGTGCTCCACCTCAAGAGTTCTGAGAACCAAAACTGTCTACCCCTCGCCTAGCCTGGACACTAAGAATGCAAAAGACACCATATTATCTACAGTAATTAATATATGTTGCTATTCCACAATCTTTATTAGCATACTTTTGATTTTCTAGGACCCTTACACCCAGGCAAATAGTTCAATTATTCAGTACATGATCTGAAAGTCCCATCAATTCTTCAATGAAAAGCGTCAAACAACAGGTTGGGCCTTAAGATTCTTTGAGTTATTCACTTCAGAACTCTACCCTCCTGTTTTTCCCAATCCTGAATTGTTATATCATCATTACCAATCTTAATCCAATCAAGGTCTCACATTGAAAATTTTACCACAAACAGAATTTCCAATTCTCAACAAATCTACCTGCCTCCAGCTGAGATGTTGCTAAAGCTTCATAGAAGTGTTCCCTCTCCTAGTGATAAGTAATAAACTCAGCTTTGCCTTGTCAACACAATGTATTGGTAATATTTAGGGAGACAGTTTCAACAATTTAATAGATGACATCTATATGGACTTGGTATTGAGGAACATATAGTCTAAAAGTCTAAAAGATGTGCTAGCATTCCTTTGACAGAAGAAAGTTTGTCGACCTCTGTTTTATATGAATCATATTTGTCCCATTAGAATAAAAATGTCCTACTAAATCTCTTTGCAAAGGTGCATTATTGTTTTATTTATGTCAGACTATAAGAACCTATTTCCTTGTGGATTCCAAAACAATTTCTGGGAAGGTGCTGCAGGATATGGGGCAGATCATGGGTTATGCTCATATATCCTCCAAATCTGATATTTTTAGGTATTGAGTAAGACACCTGACTTTTATCTGGTGGATGTCTCCCTCATTTTTTCCTATATGAATAGTTTTTAATCAGTGGTAAATATCATATTTCTTTAAAAAAATCTAAGTGTATGATACAATGTCCTACAGAATTCGGTGCAATCTTAGCAAGATTTGAAGCAATACACATATCAAAAATAAGTGGAGAGGGTTACAGCACAAGGATGGAGTTCACAAATTGTCAAGGTCTTTGGTGTCTTACCTTCAACTCCTTCTGTGGGAATATATGAAGAGCACTCCCAATGAGAACAAGCAGGCTATTTCTTTAGACATTCAGAGATGGCTTTGGCAAGGGAGTCAGTCACCATCACTTGCATTTGGTAGAGATTCAAAGACAGTCAGAGGAATGGAAAACCTTATGGTAAGCAAAAGGTGAGGCTTCAGGTATGCTCTGCTTGGAGATTGAACTGTTTCCATTTCTTCAGTTTTCAACATCTCAAGAGTGATCACAGACTATACCTGTGTGCTTGTTACTAAGATATTCTTAGCTTTCCCACTTTTTAAAAAAAATGCATTTTTTTCCTTTTTCCTTCATGTTTTGTTTACATTTTTAGACTAGACTGATTTTTTCCATTTTATTTTATTTTATTTTATTTTATTTTATTTCTCTTCAGTGTTCAGAATTCATTATTTATGCACCACACCCAGTACTCCATGCAATGCATGCCCTCCATAATATCCACCACCAGGCTCACCCAAGCCCCCACCACTCTCCCCTCCAAATCACTCAGTTTGTTTCAGAGAGTCCACAGTCTCTCATGGTTTGTCTCCCCCTCCGTTTTCCCCATTTCTCCTCTCCTTCTTTATGTGCCACAAGTATGTTTCACAAGTAAGTGAAACCATATGCTAATTGACTCTCTCAGCTTGACTTATTTCACTCAGCATAATCTCTTCCAGTCCTGTCCATGTTGACACAAAACTTGGATATTCATCCTTTCTGATGGAGGCATAATACTCCACTGTATATTTGGACCATATCTTCTTTATCTATTTGTCTGTTGAAGGGCATCTTGGCTCTTTCCATAGTTTGGCAACTGTGGTCATCACTGTATGAACATTGGCGTACAGTTGGTCCTTCTGTTCACTACGTCTGTATCTTTGGGATAAATACCCAGTAATGCAATTGCAGGGTCATAGAATAGCTCTATTTTTAATTTCTTAAGGGATCTCCACACTGTTTTCCAAAGTGGCTGCACCACCTTGCATTCCCACCAACAGTGTAAGAGGGTTCCCCTTTCTCCACATCCTCTCCAAAACTTATTGTTTACTGTCTTGTTAATTTTGGCATTCTAATTAGTGCAAGGTGTACCTCAATGGGTTTTGATATGAATCTCCCTGATGCCTAATGATGATGAACATTTTTTCATGTGTCTGTTAGCCATTTTTATTAGACTGATTTTTTTATTGGAGCTACTCCGTGTAAGGATTAAGAGGTCATAAACCAATCCATATTGAGTTTTATGGCTCCTAAATGGTAAAATATGATGTTATACTATACTTTATTTGGTATTCGAGAGATGGTTCAGAAGTAAGTGTTTGTTCATGGCTCCCAAATCATTATGTCCTGTGAACCATCTAAGAGAAAACTTAAAAGGAAAAACAACAACAACAACAACAAAACAATAGCAAAACCCTCTTCAACTGTGTGAAAGATGAGGCTTAAAAGGAAACAAAATCCCAATTGTCTCGCTTAAATACACTCAAATAAGGATGCAAAATGGCAGCTTCTTGAGAAAGGAAAATGAATATCTTGGGAAATACTTCTCAGATGCCTTGGAAGAGACCCCAAAAAGTTAAAAATCAAATCCTAAGTTGCAGGCCCTGATACTTCCACTAGATCACATAGGGAAATTGTAACATTGAGAAATGAAGGAGAGAAAAACTGTCCACCAGAACACTGACACCACCAACATACCACAGTAAACTTGAGATTATCTTCTATTTCTAAAAGGAACTTTGTACCAATTCCTAGTAAGACTTTAAGTTTCCTTTCTTGTAAAATGCAAGGAAATTATATATAAGATTGCCTTAATGTGAAATTAAACTCTCAAAACTATCCCTAAGTTCCTCAGGGACTTCTAAAAAACATTGCAGAAATAATGGTCATTGGTTGCTATCTATTTTTATTAAATAGAAAAATAGTCCTTCACAGGAAAAGTCCATTTACTGATACTAACCCCTTATTGGCTATATACTGTGCTAAAAACAAATTAGGGTAACTCCTTTCCCTCAGATTAATTTAGATGAAGAAGGACCATTTGGGGAAAAAATTAATTAATTAATTAATTAATGTATTGCAAGTGGCATTAAAGAGATGTTAAATTTAAATATATGGACGGACCTAGAGGACATTACACTAAGTGAAATAAGTTAGACTGAGAAAGATAAACACCAAATGATCCTATTCATAAGTCGGGTCTAAAAAAAAAAAGTGAATAAGTAAAAAAAAAAAAATAGCATCAGACCTATAAATACAGAGAACTCATAGATACAGAAACTGATGGTTGCTAGAGAGGAGTGGAGCGGGGGAATGAGGGGATAGGCAAAATGGATGAGGGGGAAAAGAAGAGATAGGGCTCTAGTTACAGAATAAATATATCAAGGACATAAAGGCAAGGCATAAGGAATACAGTCAATGATATTGTAATAATGATGTAATGGGATAAATGGTAGCTATAGTTGTGGTGAACATAGCATAATGTACGAACTTGTCAAATCACCAAGTTCAACACCTAATATAACACTGTATGCCAACTATATTCACATAAAACAAGAAAGAGAGAAAGAGGGTTAAAAAAAGAATGCATGGGTAAAAATAAATAAATAAGTTTAAATATAAGTAATGATAAAATGCTCTATTTTAACTTGTAAAGGTACTCAGTTTTGAGTTTGATGCTGAAAAGTCTGATGTTAAAAAAATCAGAGTATTTAATACGTATTGTAGTATATTGGATTAAAAATTATATCCAGAGATTTCAGGGTTTTAAGTAATGTCTGTTTGGGAAAAAAAAATCCTTCAAATAAACAAGATAAATATAGCACAAGAAAAGTGATGAATTTTAGTTGAGTATTTTGACTAGATGTGTTTTGTTGATATCTAGTTAAAAATTGCAGGATGACATTTCATGCCTGAATATAAAATTGGAATTTATGCAAATTTGACTATGTGAAACAATGATTTTAGCTTTTATAACAGTATTTTAAGTTAGTTGGAAAAATGAGGGGTGCCCAGGTGGCCCAGTGAGTTGAACATTTAACTCTTGTTTTCAGCACAGGTCTTGATCCCAGTGTCATGAGTTCAAGACTTTGATTGGGCTCCACACTGGGTGTTTTTTTAAGAAAAAAAAAAAAAGTTAGTTGGAAACATGAAATTTGGAGATAAGAAGTAACTATTGACCAGTTGGTAAAGTTGACCTGGGGTCTATTTGAGAAGTCAAATTATAACAACTGAAAAAAACAAATGCAACTCTCCATTGGAATCCAGTGTTGGAATTTTTACATATGGCATAGTTTATTCTAAAAATGACTTTATTTAAAACAAAGTTAAAATATTATTATATTTGATTTAATATATTTAAGCCTTATATTTCTCACTTGTAAAAAAGGAATAAAAACATGACATATTTTATAGGATTATGAACCTGTAAAATTTATTAATGAAGTTATTTGTCCACAATGAATTTACAATAAATGTTAGCTACTATTATATCATAAACGGTAGTAACCAAATTTTCTTTAATCTTGAACAATATAATTTAAATGCTATATATTACTTCGCATGATATTAATTCTGATATCAAAATAATTTAAACTCATCATAGAGCATTTGATTTCTCCAAAATTACTCCAAATATATTTTAAGAAACAAACACTTAAATAGTATTCAGAAAGGAATACTGTTACATTTTGGTGTTTATCTTCTACTTTTTACAAAGTATTTTTATGCAAAGACATAAGTTTTTTAACAATATGGAATATTTATATTCATGTTATATTTATACAACATATGGAATATTCATAAAATATATAATATATTTTAAATTTTATTTATATGTTTATATTAATTAATTAACATGTTAATATATCAATTAATATAGAATATGATATATGGTATTAATATGATATAATTATTAATTATTATGTATAATATATGTTGCATATAATTATATTAATTAATATATTAATTTATTTGATATATATAAGTGTATTTAATATGTATAATATTTATGGAATATTTTCTTCCTCATATATCTTCAGTGTTCTCATCAAAAATACAACAAAAATAGATTTTTAATAGTTAT
Organism: Mellivora capensis; assembly: GCA_004024625.1. Taxonomy (NCBI): domain Eukaryota; kingdom Metazoa; phylum Chordata; class Mammalia; order Carnivora; family Mustelidae; genus Mellivora; species Mellivora capensis. The sequence goes on along the minus strand of PISX010005642.1, from coordinate 15,773 downwards.
AGAGTATTCTGCTATCACCAATCTTTATTTGCCTGGTGGTCAATTATTAGACTTTAAGATTACTTGTTTTGTCAATATTATAAATAATGATTCAGAGTATATTCTGTATATAAATATGAACATACCAAAGACTGTTTGCTTAGGATAAATTTCTAATAAAGGAAGTGCTGTCCCAAAGGATATAAATAATTTATAAAGATTTGAATAGATGTTGTCATATTTCATTTTCAAATTTTGAATCAATTTATACCTCAAACATGCTATAAAGACTTTTTTCCCTGTACTCATGTGAACATTGAAAATTATTCCTGAACATTTGATAGACAAAGGTCTTTTCAATTTAACATAATGAAACTCAAAGGTGCACTTTACATAGTTTATTACACCAGTTATCAAAAACTGAATAAAATAGACTCTGAAAAGTGTTTGATTCATAATAATCATTCAACAAATATATGTTGAGTGAATTCCACAGCTTCAAAGACATAAGACATAAATTTTTACAACTTCTAATAATTTTTAATATTTTGAAAATGATTTGCTGAACAACAGATTAATATAACTAAACTCTACTGACATTAATCTTATTGGATTTCAAATTTACTATTATCAATATCAAATAAATGTTTATGAAATAATTAAGAAAATCTTTCATTTTGTGATATATTGGTTATTTTTGTAAGAACATTCATCAGTATGTTATATTATTTGAGATTTCATTTTGATTTCTATCTTTATAACTGATGTAATAGAGTTACTTACTTTAAATAGAGTAAAGCATACTTTAAAATGTTGTTTCTACTTTCACTTCTACAAAATATAATGAGGACCTTCCAGAGATTCTTTTAAGTTTTTAAGAAAGTCTTTGTTTATATTCTGAAATCCTTTGAGTTTTATTTGCAAAATAACAAAATACTAAGAAAACATACAACAGTTTTCCTTACTTAATATATTTTATTGCTATAACTACCAAAGAAGAAAACTCCAAAGTCAGTATGTTCTCATATAAGAAGAAGGTTAGACTTATTAATATGCTAGAATATAAATAAAATATTTCAATATAGACTCAATCACATCAATTTCATAACATACACAGAAAACTTTTTGAGTATATTATGTAAAGGCTGTTCATATGCTCCCTGCAGTAAGTTTTATTACTTATCATTTTAAAATTGCTCAGAGGTTTTTCCTCACAGAGCATATGGCAAAGGACAAGGCAAAAAGATAAAACTTCCAAATTCATTCCATGAGGCAAGAAGTACCCTGCTACTAAAACCAGACAGACTACTAAAAAAGTGAACTGCAGACCAATATCCCTGATGAACATGGATGCAAAAATTCTCAATAAGGGACACCTGGGTGCAGAGTCAGTTAAGCCTCCAACTCTTGATTTAGGCTCAGGTCATAATCACATGGTCCTGAGATCAAGCCCTGCTTTGGACTTTACACTGGGCTAGTTGCCTGCTTAGGATTCTTTCTCCCTCTCCTTCTGCTCCCCACCCCCTCGAAAAAGGGGGAAAAAAAACCTCAATAAAATGCTAGCAAATTAAATCCAATAGCATAGTAAAAGAATCATTCACCACAATCAAGTGGAATTTATTCCTGGGCTACAAGGGTTGTTCAATATTCACATATCAATCAACATGATATACCATATTAAGAAAAGGTAAGAACCATATGATCCTTTCCATAAAGTCAGAAAAAGCATTTGACAAAGGTATAACAACCTATTCATGATAATAAAAACCCTCAACAGAGTAGGGTTAGAGGGAACATACCTCAATATCATAAAGGCCATAGATGCGAAATCCAGAGCTAATATCATCCTCAATGTGGAAAAATTGAGAGCTTGTCCTTTATGGTTAAGACCAAGACAGGATGTCCACTCTCACCTCTGTTACTTAACATAGTACTAGAGATCCTAGCCACAACAATCAGATAACAAAAAGAAATAAAATCACCCAAATCAGCAAGGAAAAAGTCTAACTTTCACTATATGCAGATGACATAATACTCTATATAGAAAACCCAAAAGGCTCCAACAAAAATTTGTTAGAACTGATACACAAATTCTGAAAAAGTTGCAGTATATAAAATCAACATACAGAAATCTGTTGCATTTCTACATGTCAACAATGAAGCCGCAGAAAGAGAAATCAAGGAATCTGTCCCATTTACAATTGCACCCAAAACCATAAGACACCTAGGAATAAATCTAACTGAACAGGTTAAATATTTGTATTCTGAAAACTATAAAATAAAGATGAAAGAAATTGAGGATGACACAAAGAGATGAAAAACATTCCATGCTCGCAGATTGGAAGAACAAGTATTGTTAAAATGCTATACTACCCAAAGCAATCTACACATTTAAAGCAACTCATATGAAAATATCACCAGCATTTTTCACAGACTTAGGAGAAACAATCTCAAAATATGTATGGAATCATAAAAGAACCCAACGAGTCAAAGAAAAACAAAAACAAAGAAAAAGAAAAACAAAGCTGGAGACATCAAAATTCTGGACTTCAAGTTACATTACAAAGCATACTGATCAAGATGGTATGATACTTGGCACCAAAACAGACACATGGATCAATGGAACAGAATAGAAAAGCCAGAAATGGACCTTCAACTATATGGTCAACTAATCTCCAACAAAGTGGAAAAAGTATCCAATGGAAAAAAAGACAGTCTCTTCAACAAATGATGTTGGAAAAACTGGACAGCAACATGCAAAAGAATGAAACTGGACCGCTTTCTTACACCACACACAAGAACAAATTTAAAATGGATTAAAGACCTAAATTTGACATAGGAGACATTAAAATGCTGGAGGGGAACTAGGGAATAACTTCTTTGACATCAGCCATAGCAACTTCTTACTAGATATGTCTTCTGAGGCAAGGGAAACAAAAGCAAAGTGAACTATTGGGACTTTATCAAAGTAAAAAGCTTCTGCAGAGCAAAGGAAAAAAAATCATCAAAACTAAAAGGCAACCTACAGAATGAAAGAAGATATGTGCAAATGACATATCTGATAAAGGGTTAATACTCAAAATCTATAAAGAACTTAGAAAACTCAACACCCCCCCCAAAAAAAACAATCAAGTTAAGAAATGGGCAGAAGACATGAACAGACATTTTTCCAAAGAAGACATACAGATGATCAATGGATACATGAAAAGATGTTCAACCTCACTCATCATTAGGAAAATACAGATCAAAACTACAATGAGATACCAACTCACAGCTGTCAGAATGGCTGAAATTAATAACACAGGAAACAATAGATGCTGGCAAGGATGCGGAGAAAGGGGAACCCTCTTACACTGCTGGTAAGAATGCAAACTAGTGCAACCACTCTGGAAAACAGTATAGAGGTTCCTCAAAAAATTAAAAACAGGGCTATCCTATGACTCAGCAATTGCACCATTAGGTATTTACCCAAAGGATTCGAAGATACTGATTTGAGGGATACATGAATTCCAGTGTGTATAGTAGCATTATCAACAATAGCCAAATTATAGAAGAACCCAAATGTCCATCAACTGATTAATAGATAAAGATGTGGTGCACACATACGCATACACACACACATGCCCACAGACTGGAGTATTCCTCTGCCATCAAAAAGAATGAAGACTTGGCATTTGCAATGATGTGGGTAGAGACAGAGAGTATTACATTAAGCAAATAGGTCAGTGAGAGAAAGACATATACTATATGATTTTACTCATATGTGGAATTTATGAAACAAAACAAATGAACATAGGGCAGAAAAGAGAGAGGTAAACCATAAAACAGATTGTTAATTATAGAGAACAAAGTGAGGTTACTGCAGGGGAGGTGGATGAGGGGATGGGTTAAACAGGTGATGGTATTAGGAGGGCAATTGTGATGAATACCAGGTGTTGTTTGTAACTGATCAATCACTAAATTTTACACCTGAAACTAATATTGCACTGTATTTTACCTAGCTGGAATTTTTAAATTTTATTTTATTTTTTAGTGTTCTAGGATTCATTTTTTTAGCTGGAATTTAAATAAAAACTGGGTGGGGGGAAGACAACAGAAAGAGAGAATAGAGTTATTCATATATAATATACATATGAGTTTTTGAGAACATATATATATATATGTGTGTATGAGTTGGTTGAAATATACAATCATTTAACAACTTGGTTTCAGCTGTAAGTATAAATTTAAGATGAAAACCTCAAAAGATGGTTCTACTTATTGTAGAAATAGGAAATAGTGGGTTTGAGGTGATAAGGGAACAAGATAGACTAATATGTACCACTGGAGTTTTCCAGAGGCAGTGCCTGAGACAAAAATACTAAACAAAGTGATTTATTTTGGAGATGAATAAAACATGAATAGAGACTGAAAAATGGGGGGTGGACAGCAAGTTAATTATTTATTTTCAAGGTAGCTACCATTGAATATATCTAGAGCTTAATCCAACAGAGAATATTAATTTGAGATCTTATATAGAACATTCATCCCAGGTTTGTTCCAAGAGAACTGAGTTACTTATTCACATAGTCCTGCCCGTCATTAGTTGAGGGCTGTTCTAAAGGCATTAATGATTGAGCACTCCCAGTATAATATTAAACAAGGTAATTTGTAATTCTGCAAAGCCTATAACAATAACAACAACAAAAAGGGCTAAGAAACAAGATGGTTATTTCATGTTATTCTTATATCCAAAGTGTCCTCAAACTTTCTTATTGCCTCATTCTTTGTTTTCACTTAAAACCTTTATCAGAAGCTTCTATAAAAACATCTAAACCCCTTCAGGACTTTTAGAAATATTGATAATACACAAGCTGACTTTTAGGTAATAAAATGATTACTATATGACTCTTTTTCTGGAGAAGTAGAAATGGATGGCTCTGAACTCCAGGGAAGGGTAGGAATAGCACACCAACAAAATGAAAAGTTAATACAAGTCTACACTGAAAACAAACAAAAATTAAGAGATACCCCTCATGAGCCACTTTCCCAATTTTGTTTTAAGAATACTAGAACTGGGGGCGCCTGGGTGGCTCAGTGGGTTAAAGCCTCTGCCTTCGGCTCAGGTCATGATCCCAGAGTCCTGGGATCGAGCCCCACATCAGGCTCTCTGCTCAGTAGGGAGCCTGCTTCCTCCTCTCTTTGCCTGTCTCTCTGCCTACTTGTGATCTCTGTCAAATAAATAAATAAAATCTTTAAAAAAAAAAAAAAAGAATACTAGAACTGGATTTAAGACACAAAGTAAAAAAAAAAAAAAAAGACATATGGAAACTAATTGAAAGATCCCCCACTGAATTAGTTCTGTCAGATAAGATACCAGCACAATAGAGTAGTAACCCAATTCACATCCCCTGCCTCTGCCATGGTGACTTGACTAGTTTTCCAGTGCCTTATTTGTTGATATGATTAGTCGGTTAAATATTGTCAGGAATGTAAGGATTGACAACAATAGGAAGTCAGAAATTGGAGGTTAAACATGAAAGAAGGGTAAAGGTAATACTACCCAGGAAGAATATGACAATAAATTAACAAAAGCAAAATTATCCTGTTGTCCTAAAGAAGAATGTCTGGAAGAAATGTCTTCAAGGGAAGACAAGAACAAAACACAAATAAGTGAATAAAACAAAGCAACTAAAAAATGTTGGGATATAATTATCTATGGGTCTTTCATGGGTTTTGTTAACAAAGCACTGATGTTTTATTCTGGACTATCTCCTTGAAAATGTTTCCATTACACATAGCCTTGAAAGACAGTAACTCCTTCCAGAACAAAGGGCAGACATGCTTACTGTCTATTATATAAAATACAGGCTCTCTAAGCCTTAGGTATCCAAGGGCATAACACACTCCATTGTGTGTGCCAGTGCCATCTTTGTAACACCTTGTGGAAATAGGAGCTCAGTAATAAGGTAAAAAATACTTACTTACCCCTTAGCTATTTCTGTTGCTGTGAGTAATAAAACAGTTCTTCATGTCTGATGTCCGCAGTCTGTGGTTTATCCCAACAGCCAGGAAATAGACTGGCTAACTTATAAGCTTGCAGGTAGAGTAAAATTTCATACCCTTCACCATTCTGGAAACCTTCTTGATTTCATTTTGTGTTTGAGTGCATCAAGACTTTTTCACTTTTATTGAGAAATTTAGGGATGAAATAGTGAAGGATACAAAGAAACCTAAGCAAAGGCATACAAAAATCAGGAATTGTAAGTGACGATGTAAGTGGGACAATGTAAGTGGTTAGAATTGTGTCTACAAATAGATATGTTGAAGTCCTAACTTCCAGGACCTGCAAATCAGGCATTGTTTGAAAATAAGGTCTTCGCAAGCATAATGAATTTAAGAGGAGGTTAGACTGCATTAGGGTAAACCTAAATCCAATGTTGGTATTCTTAGATGAAGAGAGGAATTTCCACACAGACACAGAAGACACAGGAGAACAGAGACAGAGATTGGAAGAATACATCTACAAACCAAGGGAAGGTAGGATCATTATTATCTGCCAGAAGCTAAGAGGCAATGAAGGATCTTCCCTTAGCGTTTTAGACTGAATATGACCCTGCTGACACCTTGATTTTTAAATTTCTCCCAAACTTGATTTTTAAATTCCTGGTATTTTAAACTTCCCAGATTGTAGTAATTGTTACAGCAGCCTTAAGAAACCAAGACAGACATTAAGAGCAAAGTCTATTTATATTTTTCTGAATTTTAAATAAATGATCAAATACAACACGATTATGACACGGAAAGAAAATAGGTTTCCCAGATATGGCAAAATCCTTCCTTGCTCAGTCTATATCACCAGCTATTATGTATACACATGAGAGACTTTGGAGGACAAAGAAGACTACAGAGAGGCCCTGTTAGGAAATGAAGCTAAGGTAGATTCTTCTTTGTAAACTCTACTAAAAATATATATATTTTCTCCTATGCTGATCATATCTATAATTGATTATTTTCTTCTAAATTAGTTTTACTCCTAGTATGGGATGACAATGGGAGCTCAAATGTGTTCTAATATTCCATGAGTTCAGATCTTTTCACACAGAGAAAAACCCAGAGGAAGTAAGAGGTTCTCATCAGAGTCCAACTGATTAAATAAAGGACTGAAGGAGAATGCTTCTGACTTTTTTTTTTTTTTTTCTTTTCTTAATTTTTTTTTTTAATTTTTATTTTTTATAAACAAATTTTTATCCCCAGGGGTACATGTCTGTGAATCGCCAGGTTTACACACTTCACAGCACTAACCATAGCACATACCCTCCCCAACCCAATGTCCATTACCCCACCCCCCTTTCCCGACCCCCGCCCCCCCGCTTCTGACTTTTAAAAGCAAACATGGGTAACACAAAACAGACATCCACTAGTCAATCATGGCAAGGGAGAGGTAGAGGATGAACCACAAAAATAATTGATCTTTTAATTAGCAAACAGCTTCAAGTGCTGTCATGATGAATATGTATGAGGTTGCTAATCTAGAAGAGTGATAGCTTGAGAACTAAATTTCAAATCTTTACCAGAATCATTAGGATGGGCTGCATCGACAGGTTATAGTGAGTGCTACAATCACCTGAAACTGTAGCATCCCTTTAAATCCATTCATTTAAGAAACTTGTTATTTTATTAACTCTATTGTTTTTCATATGGAATAATTACAGAAGCAATAGTAAAATATATTTTTCATCGGTAATATCACATTAATTACTTGCACTGACACATTACATGACAACTAAATCTCACTTGCGATGTAAATAAATGCATAACTTTGATTTTTGTGATTTTTTTACCTTCATAAAAGATAGAATATTATAATTTACTGTATAGTTCGTCTACTTATATAATTATCAGATATGCACTTTACTCTAAAAATAAATTTCAGTATATTATGTGGTGCACATTATTTTAAAATTTATTGTACATTTATATAAGATTAGTTTTGCAAACAGGAATTTATAATATATTTAATGAACCCTTCTCATATTTAAATTGAAGAGAATTTTATTTTTCAAATAAAACTAAAGCCCAAATTCATCAACAAATCTAAGGAAATTCTTGAACAAATAGAATCTATTCTAATTAGTTACTTAGAAACCCATATTCCATTTTATTAGGAAATATTACCAATTTCAAATATTTATAAATCTCTTTTTGATGTCCCATTGAATGGAGAGAATTTGATTCAGAGCATAATATAACATACTCTATATACATACATACATGTATACATACTCTGTATGTCATTGACCATAGACACATAGTCTGAGTCCCAAAGACAAGACCCAAACAGTTCTACAAATAATGCTCATCACTGCCAAAACTTTGTCTAAACTACCATATTTCCTTCAAGCAAAAATATCCCCCTTCTTCAATAATAAATTTGAACAAGGTTTTTCCCTCCTATGGGTTCTCAAGCTTAGAGTTTAAGATGTTAGTTTTCAAATTACATGCAGGGAAATCTCCTGGAAGTGCCAACTAAACTGAAGAGCACTAAAGAAGAATTGGTTCTAGTTTCATCAAATATAGCATCCCAGAGTCACTAATAACATAAGATTTCCTGGGATCGAATCTTGAATACAAGGTCCGTTTACATTGTGAACCTAAAAACACAAAAGCTTTTGCTATATTCCATTTCCAAGGTCAATTATGTTCCTTGAATAATTGTTAAGCTCACTTTGGGAAACCCTACATTTCCTTATCCGTGTTGCATCCTGTGATTAGAAGTGGACTTTTGTCGTTACAAAAGAGAAATACAAACATTTAATCTGTAATGGGGCATCCTTTTGATAGGGCGTCAGGCTATAGTTTAGACTGAAGTATTGTTGTAAATCTTCTGAGACCGATCATATTACTTAAATCTAGAAAAATAATCATAACTTTGCAGAAGGTGGAATGATAGACTTCACCACCACAAGAGATTATATTTCCAATGAAATAGAAATGTCTCTATTTGTATGTCAATATCGCCAACAGACTACATTATCTGTTTATTTAGCTGAAGCAATCTTTGGCAGAATCCAATATTATTCATTCAGAATTGTGTTCAGCTGCAGAGGAAACAAAGAATCATATGAAAACTATAGTTTCCTCTATAGCAGTTATGGCTATTCTCCCTCACCAGTATGTGCCTAAAATTTCTATTCACAGCCCAGTTATTTTTTTTATTTCCTTGAGAATTAATTCCAAAATATGGATTTAATCTGTTATACATAAGGTATCGCTCTAGTAACTGAGTTACAGTGTTGAACAAAACAGACATTATCCAAGATATCTTTCAGCTTAGTCTACAGATTCAGATCTTCCCTAGCACCATGATTTCCCTCTGTATATATTAGTAACAGTTCCACAGAGTTGAGTCATTCCTGCTCCATCTCTGGACACATGTCACAGTTCCTGTGATATCTAGATTCTCGTCTGGTGATCGTATCTTACATATGATTGATGGCGTTCCTCAGGTTGATGTTGGTGCTTCTTTGTTGGCACTATTTCTCTCCACATTCTTTTTTATTCCATTGATAGTGTGGGGGAGGCTTTGCCACGTCTCTATAGCAGAGTGAAGAGTGGGTTTCAGCTTTTAACAAGATTTCACAGAATACTTATGGATAACCAAGTAATATAATAACCGAACTACTAGAATTTTCTCTTTTTCATATCCTGCAGGCCCAGTGTGTTGAATCCAGATTCTGAAGAATCTCTTCATAGCAGGACCAAGCTCATGTCCACCACAAGGAGGGTGTAAAAAATATCTAGAGTTCTATTTAGACCTCATTACCATAAGTCCTGAGCAAAAAAGTTATTTCCTACTTCCTGTATTCTTAGACATCCCCAAGCTCCTTCTCAGAAAAGTCCACCCTCAGAGATATCATATCTCCTCTGGATAAAAGAGAAAAATTATATCATAGTACAAGAAACCAATATCAGAAATTTTGGAATATTCACTCATAAATAAAATAATAAATTTAAACTTTAACAGTCTAGTCCAGTTTCTTAATATTGCACTGTCTTCTGCATGAAGGAAAATTTTTCACTTCATCTTCTTCCTATAATTATTTTCAGCTCATGTCCTTTATCTTGATCAATTAAGAACACAAACAATAAAATAGAAAAAGTCAATTATTTTAGACTAATTAAAATATGTGTTTATGTAGTGTAAAGAAATATTCATTTCTCTATGCCTATTGTCCCTCTTCTCAAAAAAGGTTTAAAAATATCAGACACATATTTATATACAACCATATATCATATTTCACAATGAAAAACTGGAATTTTAGCTTCTCAGATATATATCAGGATATTTATGCTTTTCTCAAGGTATGTATGTGGGATCTCCCTATACTTTTCCCCTCAGAATAAAAGAAAACATAATTTAAAAAATGGAATGTGAAGCCCTTTATCTTTTATGGTCAGAAATTATTAGTTAAGTAACATCTTCTGACTACTGTTTAAGTTAATTTTATGATTTAACCAAATGTTCTGTTTTACTTATTCTTCATTTTAAAGTATTAATTTTGGCTGGAACATATATTTATTAAGGTATAAGTGCTCTGAGTCTCCCTCTCATCCTCAAACGGAGATTCCGTTTTGAAATGCTCAACACTAACTTCCTACTAATACTCTTTTTTCTGTGGAATTTCCAATATTGTCAAAGTAGTTACTTTAATGTTTGAAGCATAAAATAAGGGTTAAGGAGAAGAACAAGAAACAAGAGAAAGTATGAGTCATGAAGGTTAAGATAGGATAGGGGATTGGGGGATACTGAAATGAGAGAGGCTCAGATGTATCTGCTAAGTAAAAAAGAAAGCAAAGGCAGAATAAGATGTCTGCAGAGCCTCCTGATGGAGAATAAAATACACATAAAAAGTTCAATTATTTTGAAATTACTTGTTTTTCACACTGTGTATTTTATATGCAGAAATTAGACCTCATGGGTCAACTTTACATATCATATAATATAAAATCTGAGGATATTTCTCAGATAATTTATAAATGATTTTCAGTTTGGAAGCATAGTTTTTTGCAAAATTAAGTCCAATAATTTTATCACATAGGAATGGACAAGGCTTGCAGGTTTCAATAAATTATCCTGATTCCACTTCTAAAGTAATGAAATTTCTAAAACTAAGACACTTTCTAACATATTAGCTTTATCTACTAATAATTTTTCTATCAATTGCAGTTAATAACATATTACATTTACATAGACTTTATAAATCTTTAAAAGAACCTAAAACATTCTGATTATTTCTTTGATTTTCACAAGATTCAACAGCATGTTCTCTGGACTCTTTTCTCAGATTCTTTGCTTTGAATGGACATTTTTCTTGAAAAGTAAATCCTGTTTATGACAAGAGAACTATCTTCTGTACATTTCACTCATTTGGGTAAAAACACAGCAACCACACTGATGATTGTTGACAGGAGACTTGCCCTCAGGATAGTTCAGAACTGAAAGGAAATGCTGAGATCTGCTTTGCTTTTTTGAGACCAAAGAGGTTAAATTTCACTATGTATTTTTGGTAGATACTCTTGGTGCCTCTAGACAATAGGAGATGCCTCATATGGAAAGATTTCACCTTCATCTCCACCCACCTCCACTTCTGTCATAAATATTACACTATCTTCCCTCCAAAACACAAGGCCAGGGAGATGAAGGGGCAGAGAAGCTGGCCCTCTTGCTTCAAGGTGAGACTAGCTCTGCAGTACAATCTGTGCTTTAGCGCGTCCCTTGGGATCAGACTGAGATTTGTTTCTGGGGAAGATGTTCTAAGATAATCTTCCTCCAAAATTTTTTTGCATGTGTAGGTCTATGTTTCAATTCATTTTGAAATGATAGGTGTCTTATGCAAATAATCATTTCAAATTATATGATTTATTAATATTATTATGAATCATTATCAATTCACTTTTAAAATATAAATGTGCATGCATGTGTTTGTATGTGTATGTATGGGAGAGTATTTCCTCATAGTTTTTTTTCTGAATTATCCCAATATTCTGTACAAGAGAAAATGTTATATATTTTTTAAAGATTTATATATTTATTTATTTATTTGACACAGAGAGAGAGATCACAAGTAGGCAGAGAGACAGACAGAGAGAGAGGGGAAAGCAGGCTCCCCACTGAGCAGAGAGCCCGATGCGGGGCTCGATCCCAGGACCCTGGGACCATGACCTGAGCCGAAGGCAGAGGTTTAACCCACTGAGCCACCCAGATGCCCTGAGAAAATGTTATATTTTAATATTTTCTATTTTTAGGATAATTTTGTTATAGCAGGTGAGACAGATTTAGGAAATTCCGTGATTTACCAAAATCATTTCACACTGTCAAGATCAGAATCCAGATCTTCAAAAGCCTGACCCTTTGCCATTTTGTTTAAAATTCAAACTTGGGAAATATTTACTGAATGTCCAGCACATAAAAAAATGCACTTTAAGCATTTGTTTAATGAACAACATACAACCAATCAATGGGTATATAGATTATGATGCTATCAGGCTATGATTAAAGCAAATCCCAATTCACCTTGTTTTTTTTCTTCTCAAGAATTGCTTTAACATCTTAACATACTCATCACTTTCTTCTCAGTTTAATTTGTTCAACTACAAAACAACTCTCACTTTATTTACTTTATTCTGAAGTAGTTCCTTTCTGTAGGCATTCATTCAGCCAATCTTAATTGATAGTCTACTATGTGCCACCAACTCTAATAGTCACTGGGGACACCCTAGTGAATAAGGCTCACTCTAAAATAGTTTCAAAAGAATCACGCATAATATTATGGCCAGAATTATTTAGGATAGGGACACATACATGGAAAATTCTCCTCTGTATTTGTGCATGAGAAGCAAGAGAATGATTAGTTCTGCATTTTTGCAAACCTGAGGAGTGTGTAACAAACTATTTCCCACAGAATCATCTTCTCAAATGTCCTTCCATCTCCAAGGCAACCAGATGGTTTTACTAGACTTTAAAGAAGTTTTTTGGCTTAAATTCATCATATCCTCACCAAACAACTTTGAGTATAAAATTAATCCCCATAAAAGGCTTTTGCATTCTGTTTCTCATATACCATTTTTTGCATTTGAATATGGTGACTCAATAGTATTTCACTAATTGTTTATAAGATGTTCACTTAATCTTTTATGTATTCATCTTTCACATATTCCCCACATAGTTTTTTTCTTCTTAAACCAAGGAAAGCTATTAGACTCTTTTGTATTTCTACTTACTTCCAGATAATATGATCCTTTGATGTTTTTCAGAGGGTAATACATGAATAGTATTAAAATATTCTAAGAGAGATGATTGTGTCTGAAAAGGTTTACATTTACTTACTGAAGGTGCTAATGGATGAGAAGATGTTACATAGCTTATTAAAAATAGACATTTGGGGTTATAATGTTCTAGATTTTTTTTAATGGACTCTGTTTTGATAGTTTCTAAAGTTTCTGTTCTCTGTATTATGACACTTAAAAATAAGTATGGAGTAGACAAATATATAAATATACAATTTCTAATCTCTCTCATTAAGTTTGGTAAAAGTTCATCCTTTTTTAATCTCTTTACTGAATTAATACTGTCACATCTACTGACCTGAGACAATGGCTTAACACATCATGCAAAATAAAATTCATAAATGGAACTAAAACTGAAAAGTAATACTAATTTTTATAAGGGGAACCCACATAGATTGGCCAGTTATGTTCTTCTTCCTCAGCTTTGTTATTAGAACCACCAAAAGTATTTTTGACAATTTATCTGAGATTACTTTAATTCTGAATATATCTGAGATCCTCATTATCAATTATATGATAATCGGTTGATTTAAACTAATTTAGTAACAGGTTATGAAGTTTCAAATATTCAGAAAATATTCTAAATACTTGTATCAATAAATACCAAAAAAAACCCAAACAGGTTATGTGCTTCTTGTAGAAAGGAATGGATATCAATTCATATAGTTGCAAATAAAGATATAAATAGTAACAGAGATTCCTCTTTTAAGAATTAATTGAAATTTGAGCAAACCCAATTCTGAACAAAGAGACACATGTGCTTTGTAATATCCCAGAATTAGTCATTGGTACTGAGGTACATATGTGAGATAGAAGTTTGCTTATATTTTTTCAAGCTCTTTCTGACTCTAAGTTACTTCTATTGAATTTGTTCAATTTATGGAATATTTTCTCTTTTCATGTGGCTGTCCTCTTTTCCTGCAATATTCACATTAGACATATACCTTATCTCTTTATTCTCTCCAAAACCAGTGAAACAAGATAAAATTATAGATTATATAAAAAATATAGAAGATATAAATAAGAAGATGTTGAGAAAGCACCTCTCCAAATATAAATTTCATTGCTGACATAATGTTTTTCAGCTACTCTCTCACCAAACAGTTCTCACTGGCTATCTTTACTACAAATTGCTGGTTTTCTTATAGTGCTTCTTTGTCTTTCCATCCATATTTCTCTTTTCTATCCCCATATTCTTGTTAAATTTCTACATGTAAGAGTGTGTCTAGCTCATTCTTTGTCCTTACGCTCAATATTTATACTTCGACAATCACGAAGGCAGGATCCTGAGCAGGATGTTTTCTCAAAACTACTTGCTACATTTCAAGAACCGTGTCCATTTTGAGCGATGTAGGAACCTACATGACCCAGGCATTCTATAAGCAGCCAAGAAATCATTCTTCTTTAGGTCAGAAGAAAAATATTTGCAGAAGTGCAGGGTCAGATTGGAAAATACCTGTGTATATCATCTAAGGAAAATCCCGGATGCGTAGTACTGAGAAAACATTAAAGAAAAGTTAAGGCAGGGAGAGATGTAGTAAAGTCTTTCTGTAACTCCTAGAAGTAAACTGTAGATAGCATCCACTCTTTGTTCACTCAGTAGTTCAAGAATGTGCAGTCAATCTTTCTTTTTTTTTTAATCTTTTTTTTAATATTTTTTAATTTTTAATTTTTGAATTTCTTTTCAGCGTAACAGAATTCATAGTTTTACACCACACCCAGTGCTCCATGCAATGCGTGCCCTCCACAATACCCACCACCAGGCTCCCCCAACCACCCACCCCCCGCCCCTTCAAAACCCTCAGGTTATTTTTCAGAGTCCATAGTCTCTCATGGTTCATCTCCCCCCCAATTTCCCTCAACTCCCTTCTCCTCTCCATCTCCCCATGTCCTCCGTGTTATTTGTTAAGCTCCACAAATAAGTGAAACCATATGATAATTGACTCTCTCTGCTTGACTTATTTCACTCAGCATAATCTCTTCCAGTCCCGTCCATGTTGCTACAAAAGTTGGGTATTCATCCTTTCTGATGGACGCATAATACTCCATAGTATATATGGACCACATCTTCTTTATCCATTCGTCTGTTGAAGGGCATCTTGGTTCTTTCCACAGTTTGGCGACCGTGGCCATTGCTGCTATAAACATTGGGGTACAGATGGCCCTTCTTTTCACCACATCTGTATCTTTGGGGTAAACACCCAGTAGTGCAATTGCAGGGTCATAGGGAAGCTATATTTTTAATTTCTTGAGGAATCTCCACACGGTTCTCCAGAGTGGCTGCACCAACTTGCATTCCCACCAACAGTGTAAGAGGGTTCCCCTTTCTCCACATCCTCTCCAACACACGTTGTTTCCTGTCTTGCTGATTTTGGCCATTCTAACTGGTGTGAGGTGGTATCTCAATGTGGTTTTAATTTGAATCTCCCTGATGGCTAGTGATGATGAACATTTTTTCATGTGTC